>VVHJ01009337.1:28625-43098 GCA_015107715.1 Tylochromis polylepis | reverse complement strand
TTTAACTTTTTGGGGAGTTTTATTTTTGGATGTCTTTAAGTTACTCATGGGAACACTGTTAATTAGCATTAGCTGAAATGATCTACTAGAAGAGAGAAGCTGTTTCCTGATTTTATTTATTTATTTATTATCTTTTTTTATTTTTTCGGTGGCCTGCAAGATAGAAGAAAGGTTAGTGAATTCTGCTACAAAAAAAAATCATAGCATTTGGTTCCCTTCAAGGGACGCAGGGAATAAACACCAGCAGGCTAAAAGGTACTATGTACACAGGATACAGTAAATAACAGTAGGATTGCTTGACTTTAGCCCATCATAAAAAAAACAAAAAAGGCCCAGATCAAGCCTAAAGATTACTCTGGGACACTTCTTTGATATATATTAAAAGAATCAAAAAGGCCCATGTTTAACCTCCTAAGACCCGAACTCTTTCAAGGCATGCATTTTTAATTTCTCTTTGCTATTTGGTCTGATTGGGACCTGATGAATGTGAAAACAAAGAATCATCATCTTTTTACCTGATTTGGTTTCTGAGAAAAATGATATCCACATATGAGGACAGTCATTTTAAATTTTGATAGAACAGCGGCAGTATAATGTCCTCATAAGTGAATATCAGGCCCTTGTAGCACAAAATTTGGTATTGTAGTCTAGACTACCCAAAAATGCGATGTCCACATATGTGGACGCCAGGTCCTAGGAGGTTAACATTACTGCATGACAATGACTTAAAAACTGGCATTTTAAATTTCCAGTCAAACTTCACATCTTCTTTTGTATTTGTCATCATCATCATTTCTTTGTTAAATATAATATTTTAATATTGAATTAATTTTAAGGCCAAACATAATAGTATCTGTAACGTCCTCTAAATGATGATTGCTTCAGGAAACCCGTGTCCATACAGAAAGTGACAGTATGACAGTGACTTAACTGTAAAGGCTGGAAGGTAAAAAAAATAAATAAAAATGCTAGCAAAGTTGAAAAACAATAGCAGCTACAGTGCTGGAGCCAGTAGTGAGAAGGACCACAGCTGAAATGCATATGCAGCAACTTGTGTGTGAGGGGAGTTCAGAGAGGCTATAGAAAAGGACTTTAGTCTAACCCTAGCCTGAAAGAAGTTCAGCTGAACCATCTGACAACTCGGAAAGGGATGTTAGGTCTTGGCCCAGGCCGTGTTCAGCAGTAGGAAAATACTACTGACATCATTCGGTGATGAATGATGCAAACCAACCTATGTTCTTTAGAAGAAACAATCTGAAGACTCAGGGGAAGCCTTGCTCAGTGGACCAGCACTTTGGCCCAGCAAAATTACTGGAGGGACCGTGCAAGTTTGACCAGTCTGCATCAATCAGCAGTCTCTAGAGCAAACAGTTACTTTAGTGGCAACTTGAGGCTGGCTCCAAAAGCAAGTCACTCCCCACAGACTTCCATATTAAAATCATCAACAGCATTAAAAAAAAACAACAACAACATTTAAATCCTGGTACAAAACAAAATGGTTTTATTCCTCTGTGAATAGCTTCGTCCTTCATAACAACTGAATTGTGGATGTTTTAAATTCAGCAGTGTCCCAACACAGGGAGCTGGAGCCAGTTCTCTGCTAGGCCTCACCTCCACTAATTAGACTCACAGAACTATACTTCTCTGCTATGCTTGTGTTGTTGGTGCCTTTTAGAGTACTTCTAATCAAGTTATCTGGCAAATAATACAGCTTTCTGTATTGTACAGCACTTTGTGCTTCAGTTTTGCTGACTGAAATTCAACTATTTTATTTAACACTAGTTATCAGGTATGTGTGTTCATTTGCTGCAGTTTATGAATGCAACCTATTACCAAAGCTGGCTAGCAATAGCTGCTAACTTAGCACACCACCCTCTCATCCACATTTAGTGAAAATAAACACAATGGCAGCAAAAATACTAATATTGAATCTTCAGAACATGAAGTTGAAAACCACTGGGTGAAATCATGGTGCCTTTATTAAAGTCAGTCTACATGTGTTTTTCAATGTAAAAAGGTCTCTCAGGAAGATAATGCAGAACTAGAAAATATTAAGGTTGTTTGTGCAAGCCATCTGGTCCTGCACGCAGATTGAGAGCTGGGTCTGTATTCTCAACATTAACCGCCTGGTTGCCTTGATTCAGTTTGTAGTTTTATTGCACAGAATTTCAAGGCACAACAGGGGGCATGAATGTGTCTTATTTGGGTACCTCAGAATTGCCTCATTTCTCTACAGATGATGGGCTTCTCTGGCTTCATCAGAGAATGACCTTCAGTGTGCACTGGGGCCATTTGCAGCTGAGAGTGAAGCTCAAGTTTGAGGTTTTTCTGGCATGTCCAACTGGGATGAGAACCTGCTGTATATGAAGAACATGCTGAAGAGATTATGTATGTCATCTGGCCCGAGAGGACCTCAGGATATCACATTAGGTGCAGGAAATGTTACTGGGGAGAGGGACATCTGAACAGCCTGGTGCCACTGTAACTCAAAAAGGAATAGGTTTGTTTTTTTAAGGAAGAGTTTATAAAGCTTTGGATTAGATTCATATCACAGTGTTAATGCATCTGATCAGACATGAATTTAGTTTGAAGCAAAAAAAAATAGTTTTCAGCCATAAAATAGATGGTACAGCCCTCGCAGAGACCCAGTCTCAAGATTGACTGAAGGGAAAGGAGACACTAAGAGGGCTGAAGAATAAATATGGAAAGTGCCCCAAGATCCTTTTAGCAACCTGCCTACCAAGTACCTTAAAAAAAAATGTGCGCAAGTGTATTTAGATAAATTGGTGTTGTTTCAAAGACAAAGGGTGGTCACATCAAATATTGATTTGCTCTTTGTATGAGGTTTATTGTATATATAGGGATAAAGCATCTTTGAGTACCTAGAAAAGTACTCTATGAATAAAATATATATAAACATTACTCACCCAAGGCATGAGTTCTTTAGGTGCAAATATTTCACTCTTCCAGATCCAGACAGACATAATGGAAGACTTGTTTTGTTTTTGTCATTTAGTTCAGAATGTCAAGTAGAAAAAAAAAATACTATGCAAAGTAAAGTACACTACAATATCACGCCAGCTTTTCTAATTGAGTTTACATATCTGACAAAGAGGGGGAATAAGTGTATACTTATTTAATCTCCCTTCTCCTAAAGTCATCATTGATTATTTGTGAAACTTCCTTATTATGAATAGATATCTAATTACATCAAGTACATACATGATGTAAAATACAAAATATTTTCATATTATCTTGTTTTTATGACTCCATAACATCACATTCATTTTGCCAAGTACCTCCACCTTCAAATTCTTAATATGCATGAACAATTAAATAAGCATTTGGTTTTTATTTTTGTTTAGTTTTTTTTAACATCAGTTCAGACTCCCAAGAGAATGCTAAGCTTAACACAGTAACAAACTAAACAGTTAAAAAAACTTTAATTAACATTGATATTTTGAGCTCCCAAACTTATCTCACCAATTATCTTGTACACCAATTTGTCTCTGACACACAAAATATGAATAAATAAATGTGCTTCCCATAAGCGACAGCATAAAAAACACACGTGAATACACACAGCAATACTGTATGTCTTCCAGGTTATTTCTCATAGTACAGATGTCTGACCCACATTCCCACTGTTTGTGAGTGCCTTTTTTCTGCTCTCTTTAGTTGACATGCATTGGAGCCGACTTCTTCCATTTACATTCAGGACAACATGGAAAGAGAACCTCATCTAGTCCATCAGAGGGAGAGAGAAAGAGAGAGCGAGATGGACAGGAAGACAGGCGTGCCGGAAATGTTTGAAAGCACAGGAAACATGCCTAAAAACTATTTCCATCGTTAGAACTCACACCAACCATCTCCAACATCACTCACTGCCCACCCCACGCACACACTAAAACATTTATACAGCCATGCCCATCTGCTGATGGTTCTGCCTGTGAATTATTTACCAATGGAAATGCAGGAACAGTCTAATTGAAAAGAAGGGAGCTGCATTGGAGATAAAACTCCCTCCAACCCCACCCTCACATGATAAATGTTTTCCCGTCGATGTAGTCAGATTCTTCTGCTGTTGTCTGTTGTTCTGTATTCTCAAAGCTCCCCTTCTGCAGCTGTCTGCAATTACCACAACGTTAATGACTCTGTACCTCTCTGAGTTAAATATGGGAGTGCTGTCCTTAAATTTGTAGTTTCAGTAAGTGTGTGTCTGCTGCACAGGCTGTTTGTATCACCAGTGGAGACTAAAGCAGCACAAGGCAAATGTTGCCTAACTTAACTTCTGGCCAATTAACACTAGTGTACTTTAAAAGATAAAATTGGAGATGTACTGAATGCAGTTTTCACACCTCTGTAGATAAGTTCTTGTTACCTAAAGTTAGACAGGGAGAGCCAGCAGAAACTTTTCACATTGGCCTTCATGAAAAAAAAAAATTCAAAATAGGAAAAAAAAAAGAAAGAAGTTTTTTCTTGAAAAAAGATTCAGATCAGATTTCAACCACAGTTTTTTAATCATAAGAGAACATAAAGTGAAAGACATATTACAAAACAAGGTCTAATGTTTACATATTGGGCAGGCTGGAGAAATGAACGAATCAGCAAATCTGCATTGTGCATGACTTTGAAGCTGAAGGAAGGCTGTTTGCAGTTATTCCGTGCTCCGGCTAAAATAACTCATATCAACCAGGTGATATGTGTTAATAAGGTTGGAGTCAGCTGAGACTGAAGTAGTCACTTGAATGACTGAGGAAGCATTTCTCACTGAAAATACTACCTGTAGGTGAACAGAATCAACTTTCTGCGATTTGCTTCCCTGGATGATTGCGCATGCAAGTTGAAAGAAGTTTATCTTAGTTTTTTTTACCTATAGTTTCTTGAAGTCACAGACTGTCATTCACTTTCTAAGGCCCCTAGTTGCCACATTGCTGCAAATTGCTTCCAATGTGAATGCAGCTTTAAATAAGAAAAAAAAAATGTATTTATTCATTATTGTTGCTCTCACTTAAGTTGTGAGAACTTGTTCTTTTTGTTTCATTTGCTGCTTCACCATACTGCTGCCAGATTGCATTTCTGCTCCATTAGAAAGTCAAAACAATGGAAATAAAACATACAAAAAAAAAGGTAAATTTTTGTGACAAAAAATATATGGAGGAACAAAACAATGTCAAACTGGGGGTATTGAAAGTACTACAGGCAATTGGTCGTGGTGTCATTGAGTTTTGTGGATGCATCCTTTTGGATATGTGATGTCATTTATGTTTAACCCTTATATTTAATCTTCTGAGTATGATATTATTTCTTAGTGTTCTGAGTTTGCTATCTTTGCTTCTTGGTTCCTCAATAGTTGATGTTAATTCCTTTCTGTGTCCAGCTGGATTGCCAACTGTTCAGTTTTAGCCGGGACATCTCGATGAGATGAGTAAAATTGGTTCGTCCCTTATTCTACCTTAAATGTCTTGTATATTGACTGTTACCTTCAATGTCACATACAGTGCATATTTACACTATTCCCAGCTGGTTGTGCATTGTGCTTCTGGCACACCAGAGTGTCCCTTATTTGATAGTTAAAAATTTGGCAACCCTAGTGTGCAGTCTGTCAAAGTCTAGTCTCTGTGTTTTGTCTTTAGCATCCCTTGTGAAAGTCAGGCTTGTCTCCATGTTTATTTACCTTTCTGTCTTGTGTCCCTGCTGAGTTCTGCCAAGTTCATATGTCTTAGTCCATGGCCTCAGTGTTTGTTACTTCCTGTTTTGATAGCCCTGTGTCTTGCGTGTGTTATGTTCAGTTTGCGTTCCCACATCTCATTAGTTAGATTCTGTTCAGCTGTGTCCCCAGGTATCTCCAATGTGAGACATCATACTTCTTAGGTTTTGGCTAAGTTGCTTACAGCATGTGCCAAATTAAGAAAAAAATACCAAAAAACAGCTTGCACACAGTACCCGATAAATATTAGCTGGGGACATCAGTGTTGTGTGTCTGCTGATGACTTTTGCTGTACATAGCAAAAAATAAATAGATTTCTCTCACTTACACTGAATTGCACGTGTACTCATGCCCAGAGTACTGCAGGCACTCATGCAGCACTGCCTCTTTTGAAGTGCTGCATCACTAGGCTGTAATGGAATTCTATAGCTGACTGCTGACTGGAGGCTTTGGAGGGGGATGGATGGAGAAATAGGTGGATTCAAAGAGAAATGACTGGAGAGGTAGGTGGAAAGGTGGGAAAAACTGATTGAAGGAAACAGTTGGACTGTTTTTGTGTTGACGTGAAGAACTGTGCCATTTGCTTTCAGGGGGTTGTTTGGATGTGCGTCTCCATAATTGTGTGTTTGAAAAGTCCCTGCGTGATGACACTGATATTATATGTGTGACCTGCATAGGGATAAAGGGTCTTTTTGTTTTTCTAATGGCTGTTTTAATAAAACAAAAAAAAAACAAACAAAAAAAACAACCTTGCTCACAACTTCAAAAAGGCTCTCTGGAGTAAGGATGTAACTGCATGCAACACCCTGCATCCTCTTTCCTTCCTTCTTTTTGGCCTATATTTTAGCAGGGGACAAGAGGGTACTGTAAAATTACCTTTTGATTCATCCCCTTTCATTATGCAAATAGACTTCATTATCTGCCCTGACTCTAAAGTGTTGTTATAATGTATTCATTAGTCTACATGTAGAGCTGGGAGAGTGTTCACTGAAGGGTACTCAAGTGTGTACAATTTTGCACACTGCCTTTTTTTTTTTTTTTTTTTTTTTTTTTTTTTTATTTTTTTTTTTTTTTTTTTTTTTTTTTTTTTTTTTTTTGGCTACTCTGATCGTGCCTTCGGTTGAAAAAAACTTGAGGCGTTGTAATGCGAGTACATTCGTCAGTGTCACTTCTCTTTGCATGGCCAATCAAAGGTGTGAAGGGGTGGGACTTGGAACATAAACACTGTAAATTATGGCAAAGGAGAAAACTTTGAAGAAGACAGTTTTTGTAACCTAGCAACAATAAGGGGTTGAGAGAAGCGCTCTGAAAATGAGGTCAGCGCGAAAAAAAAAATGCTGCCTGTGGACACAGACCCTTAGTGTCAGTCTAACCAGCGAGTAAAAGTAGAAAGCAAAACCAATCGGCGGGTGAGATACAAACCGTGGTGTTCTGGCTGACAAGCTTGTGTCCTACTCCAAATCTCCAAATGCAGACTTTGCAGACTCTCCCTAAAAAGAGGGCTGCTATCTCTCGGTGTCCAGTATTGCTGTGGTCAGAGCACCTAAAGGACACCTCGTGCATAACTCTGACGGATTAGAAATCACTGGAAAAACTCATTATTCAGTGTTATCACAATGTGCTCCTCTCGCGATATCGACTGCAATTCCCTGGAACCGTTTGGCACTAAACACGTTAATTGCGGCTATTTTAGATTAAAAAAACGTGTTTAAGTCGTTGCCTGCTAGTTAATTATACTAGTTAACTATTAGCGCTTTGCTTTGTGTTTGATTCTGTCTCTCGTCCCTGCATGTGTGCACTTGACTTTTAATGACACATTAGTATGTATGTGTGAGTCCAACCGACACCTGGCTTTCCCCATTTCTTCCACTCCAGTTCATTCAGCAACACATTTTGCTGGCACTGAGCATACTTTTGATGATTATTCTGGCACCAAACGTATTTTTATACTCTTTGAAGTGAATGTATTTTAGAAACGGCTTGAAGTCTTCACTCTCTGTGTTTAGTGAAGCCGTGGTTATCGTGGGTTACAGATCTGGAGGCTCCCCTCATTTCCCTGTTTATCAGTTAATTCTGTCCAAAATGACTTATTGTTATTTTCTTTCCCAGTCTAATGGAACAGCATTATCAAGGCTCTGTTTTTATGAGATAATGCCTGGGAAGACACTGTTCAAGGTCTGGCATGGTCTAGCAGATGTCAGATTACTACCACTAGAAAAGGCCCTGTAAATACGAACACAGCTGTCTTGCTGTTGCATACCACCGCATACAAAACTGTGAGTTATCAAAATTATCGACCTATTGCAGTCTTGACTGTTAAAATCCAATGCATGCCCTTCTTGTGTGCAGTGCAAATCAGCATTACCTCTATAAATAAAGCAAGTTGAAGGCATTGTACAAAAAAAGTGGGGGGAAAAAAGACTTGTCCAGCCTCTACCGAGCTCTATTCCTTTTTCTTTTTTTTTCTTTTTTTCCTTGTGGAGGCGAGTCAGAGCTTACATCGTCTTATGTTTGCTCCATGTTGTCATTCTCAGCACATTTCATAATGGATGAACATATTTCCTTCGTATACAGGAAAGCGATGATAATGAGAGTTATCGTTCTTTAGAATTTGTACCACTGATGATAATGGACTTCATTATGTCCCTCTTCCAGTAAGCTGTCACCCTGAACAAATTTAAATTAGCCAGCCCAGAGCAGATCTTACACCAAGATTATTTCCATTCAAGGCACCATTTGGAGCTGTTTTGATTCTCTTTAATACAGGACTTTTCACTCCACCAAGCGGCAGGCCTGTTTATTTGACTGTCACAACATTATAAATTACTGGCAGCTTCTCTAAACACTGACAAGAGGGGAGAAAAGTCACTTAGAATCAGCCTGGGCTAAGAGAGCTAGCTGATGTGAAGGATGCTGGCTCACTGGCTTCGAACAGGGCAAGGTTGGGTCTTGGGCAAGGGACCCTTAGGGAACAATATGGTGGAAACCATACTGTGACTCATTCAATAAAGTTAATTAATGATATTTTATACATAATGAGGGTCGGTCTCCCTTGTGGTCCTCTCTCAGGTTGAGTTCAAGTAGAGGCAGCAGATTTGCTTCAGCTGCAGGGACCATTCTGGAAACAAAACAGACGTTTTCGAACGTCAGGTTGTGTTAAGGTCGTTTTGTTATGACTTTGTTTTTTTTGTTTTTTTTAAACCCACACATTTTCCGTTACATTAGATTGGAGGTTGGTTGAAAACCATCTTGCTCCAGGCTTTAATAAATTAAACACATAAATAATGTCACAAAAAAGGCCACATGCAGGTGGTTGGACACAAAAAAGCCAGAATTAACATAAGCGGGGGGGCGGGATCTTAACTGACAGACACAACAGCAGACTCGTGCTTTAACCGAGCACCAAACCTCCAGGCCTAAAGAGTGAAGCCTGCAGTAATGACAAAAAGAAAGTACATCCTGTGTCAGAATATTCTAAAAAATAATCTGGTCCATAGCAGGTTTTAAGGTTAGGTAAATGTAACATCAGACGAACTACAGGACATGACATATTGTAGTCTCATTATTCATTTGGCAAAATTAAGATGCCATGCAGAAGCAGTATGTGAAAAATAAACCCCGGTCCTGAAAACCTTACTGCTTCCACAGGAACCAAGCGGGTTAGTAGCAGTCGGGTGCTGCTAATCAAATTCACTTGATTAATTGATCACTAGCAGTTGTCAAGTTTTGTCAGGTTGCTGGTCTGAAGCATTCAGACCGTTTCCTATCTGCATCACTGCTGATCTCTTTCCTCCTTGGAAAGAGTGGTCTTAAGACAAGCAATTGTTGCTCGCCATCAGTCTGGGAAGTGTCATAAGGCCATTTCCAGACAATTTGAAGTCCATCATTCTACTGTGAGAAACACGATTCACAAGTGGAAAGCTTTCAAGACGGTTGCCAGTCTTCCCAGGAGTCGGCATTTCGGCAAATTCGCCCCAAGGTCACACTGTGCGCTGCTCAGAGAAACTGTATAAAACCCAAAAGCACCATTTGTCTACAGGCCTCCGTTATAATAGTAAATCTTCAAGTTTATGACAGTCCAGTTAGAGAAAGACTAAAATAAATATGAGTTGTTTGGAAGGGTTGCTAGGAGAAGCTCTAAGCTATGGCAGCACGGCATTTTGCATAGTTGTTTGTGAACAAACCATAAACGGTGTCCTGTGGACAGACAAGACCAAAATATAGGCGTTGTGCCGTAATGCACAGTACCCAGTTAGGTGAAACAAACACCTCATACCAGCTGTCTGTACCATGGAGGGCTGATTGAAGTGGCCTTGGTTTGGAGCCACAGGATTTGGGCACCTTGCAGTCAATGAGTCGACTATGACAAGTAAGGTTTGGCCCAAACTGGGTCACTCAACAGGAATGATCTCAAGCACATCAGCAAATCTACAACAGTGCAGTGGTCCAATGAAAGTCCAGACCTCGAACTGATTGAAATACTGCGGTGGGACCTTAACAGAGCTGTAAATATGAATGCAAACCTCACTGAAGTGAAGCGGCGTTGTAAAGAGTGGGCCAAAGTTCCTCCGCCGTGACGTGAGCGACTGATAAAGTTGTACAGAAAATGATTACTGCACGTTATTGCTGCTAAAGTTGGCTCTACAAACTGCTGAATCATGAGGTGCACGTAGTTTTCCACAAACCGCTTCTACCTTTTGGCTTAGTTTTAATTAAATACTTAATGACATGGTGTAATATGTATGTAATGTGCAATGTGCTGTTCATATGAGTTTATGGAGTTTTAACGCCTGGGTAAGGCACAGATAATATACTTGTTTTATCCTGTGAAACCTTGACAAAGGGTGAGAGAACTGACAGAGGGTGTACTTTTTTGGTTTTTTTGCTATAAGTGGAAGTGCCTTGTATTATTTTTAACAGCCAACAGGGGGTGAACACCCTGGCTGTATGGAAGCCTGTAGGGAAATGACCCTTACACTTTCATGATCCGTAGCCTCATTAAATGCTTTACAAATGTAGTTATGCTCTCCGTCTCTAGTTTCAAGTCTCATCGAAAAGAACATGATGTTCATTTTGTACATTAAGGTCACCATTAGTTTCCAGAAGGATGACCGACTAATTAGATCCGCCTCACGCTTATGACATCTGATTTTACAATGCTAAGATGACGACAAGCATCTTCAAATCATTCACCACAGACTTAAAAAAATGGGACAAATGTGGTAGGTTATAAAAGAGTAGCTACATCCATCTTTTATATAAGCTCTAAAACCAAATTCTGAAAGCTACTTGCGGTTCGACAGCGGCTGTTTTCAGATTTCCATTTGTGAAGAATCCCCTTTAATCCTCCGCTCTGGAGAGGGAAACACCCAAGATGGAAACAAAAAAAGCGAGCACGCACAGATAGCATTCTCTTTATGGCAGGAATTAAGTTTCATGGAAAATGCCGTCCTCATTCTGAGAAACATAACTATTAACAACACACTTGTGGGAGCTAAAAGCCAAACATCCATCTCTACTACGCTCTTGCTGTAAGTCTACCAAGATATAAAATCATGTACATGATGTTTGGAATGGCTACATGACCACGCAAACTGGAATGGGGAAGATTTTTGACGTGAGGAATCACGAGGGAAAAATGTGTGCTAAGCTTTTATTGTTTTTGACATGAGTTAAAGTTTAGAGTCTGCTGTGTGCAGACTAAAATCAGCAGTCAAGCTTTTCTACCTTTCCCGTTTATCCTTTTGTGGGCCTGGGAATTAGATTTGCTGCCAGTGTGGGCTTCTGATTAGCATGTTTTCAGCTGTATTGACCGATGGCAAAACTCTGGGCTAGCTTCTCCCCGAAAGGTGTAATAAACAGAACCTGGGAGGCTGGAGCATCTGCATTAACACCTTTCCAGTGCTGTCTCCTAGGGCCCGGGAGCCGAGGACAGGGCCTTCCCTTCACACCTCGTTACTCCCGTTCCGTCCCGTGACCTTTCCCCGCAGGCAAACACGCACCCCATGAGACAGCAAGCCAATCAGCGCCCCTCTTCCGTCCGGCCCAACCTCTCATAACCCTTCCTCTTTGTCTTATTCCCTTTTTCTTCTGCACAAACACACTGTCGCTACAACTGTCATCGACTCTTTTGCTGAGTGGTATCGTTGTCACAGGGCCCCATCATTGTCCTCCACTAGATCAGTCGGCAGTGTTTACATTCAGGTGATTTTTTGCTTTAAATCACTCCAGTGGAAACTGATGTGACCTTGAAGAGAATGCCCGAGAATGTCTTTCAAACCTGAAGAGGAAGAACGCCCTTTCAAAGTCTTGTCTTTCATGCCACTAATAGATAGGAGGTTGTCTGAACATTTTTTTTTCTTGACCAGTCATTACAATGATCAGGATGGGCTTGAATGCGTAAAGCCTTGGAGAGTGAAAATGGAGTTCTCCAGGTGAAAGGAAAACAGGCCCTCTGGCAAGGTTGCGTGGTTTGTCTTTGATGCTCCTAGCTTGACACGGGGAGCTCACCTTGACTGGGTCATTTATTCAGATAAACACTAAGTCACCTGGCACTAGGAGGCTGAGAGACAATTACATTCAGCCTTCATGGAGCAATGATGCCAGGGCACCAGAAAACATCTATATTTTAAACTTTGAACGGCTTGTCGCAGTGTGAGTGGTGATCTTAAATTAATAAACCCAATTTTTAATCCTGAATAGAAAATTAAAACTGGCCTTGCTTTCAACTTTTAATTAATTCTCTGCCAATTTTCCTTCTCAAAGCTTATCTGTGTTTTTGTAATGCTTTCGCAGTCAGCAATATGAAAAGAGCAGCAGCTCTGTGGCGTTCTGTGTGAGGGGCACACAGCTGCCTAGATGGCGCTGTCTTTATCCGTTAGCCCTTCTACCTTCTGAGCAAACCATCCCAATCTGACCTAGGACGTCTGCAAGTCTCACACCACAGATGAGTTGCAAACTGCAGTGTGGCAAGTCAGAGCGCAGAAAAACCCTGTTAATTGGTCCAGTCTGGCTGGCCCCTGTCAGACGAGGCCTTTCATGGCCTTTTCATGGGTTTCTCCTGGGAAAACTGAGGAGGCTGCCTGTAATGAGGCACTCTACCTGGTTGCAGAGGGGGGAATCAGGAGGGTCGCTCGTGGGCAATTAGGGAGAAATAATGAGAGCTTTCTCTTCCTCTCTGTCTCTGTTTCTACACCCCGCCAACCCACCCCTCCCGGTTTCCTGTGAGAACTGTGGCTCATCAGGTAACTTTTCGGGGGGGATCCCGTGAGAGGCAGCTCAAAGCGAAAAGTAACACTGCAAGAAGCGCTCGTGAACAAAAGCCCTTTTTAGACATGCACTCCTTTCCATGAAAGTTTTCGCAATGGCAATCTTACCCGGTTGGACTGTCTGTGCATGTCTCAGCTCACTACAAAAACCCAAACAACAATAACACGACATTCCTCCATTTGTTCGCCATGTCTGCCAACAGCTGCTGTACCACGCCTGTCTGTCATTGTTTAAATTAAACCTTAAGAACCACTAATATCTGATCAAAGTCCTCCTGTGAAGAAGGCATCTGGCATCTGAAATGGGTCATTTTTGGGTAGTTATTCTGAAGAATTATATAATTGAACAGAACATGAAACGGGCCAGAACATAAACACTTAGGTTCTCTGGTCAATCTGTATAACAAAAAGTTTTTGCACCGTCTTTTCTGTTATAGAATTCTCTCAAAGATATCAATTCAGAATTCCTCGAGTGCCATGGCTCTGAATTATTATGTCTCTGGCTGTTGCTTTGTTTTCACACATGAACTCTGAACATTGTTGGGAGAATTGTTTGGCACACAGCAGGGGACAGTCCACATTCGATATGTTGTCACTGCCGGAGAAACTCTTTTTGCCTCATCCTTCAAGCTTCGAGCAGGTAGGGCAAAGGACCTGTGCTATTCACACTTGGGCTCATTTGGACATTACGCACCATTCGAGACACCTGGCAGATTAGAGATCTTTAACATATTCGCCTTTTCACGTGCAGCTGCTGGATGAAAAAATGTGGAAAAACACCTGAAAAGATTGATTGGGCTAGTGTTGGATATACCATATGACAGCTTTTATTTCATGGACCAACATCAGAGTCACAATTCGTTCTCTGAAAAAGGAGCAAAACTGTGCTTTCGCTGTTCCGGAAGGTGAAGATCCCTAACCGTGCGCACAGCAGACGTACGAAACTTCAAAGGATTTTTCTTTCCTAAACAAGCCCGTCGAATATTGGATGCTGCTTGCCGAGCTACCGTTAGAAAATCAGCTGACCAAACAAACCTACGCTTGCAGAAGAAAGCAGCATTGCAGAAGCAACAAGGGTGCAATGAAACCACCTTGTATGCATTTTAAGATAGAGGTGTTGTATCCACGCTCGTATAGGCTTCATTATACAGGACCAGTTTTCCCCTCACTCGTGGGATTTTAGTTTTTATGCAGCCGGTGTTAGCTACCACGAGTCCTTGCTGCCTTCTCCTGCCTTGAGACGAGTTTCCACTTCTGACAGAGATTGATGTGCTGCCTTTCCCTGGCTGTAATAGCACTCAGCATTCACTGCACTTTATATCCAAATGGCACCAAATCAAAATCACACACCTCAGTTAAGTGCCGCGCCTTATTTACATGCATAAAGTCAATTCGTTTTATTTAGGGGTTGAAGGGTGATCAATAATTTACATGCACATAAGTGCCTGATATGTGTGAAATTGTCTGCATGCCTCCAAGAATAATGGAGAGGTAT
>VVHJ01009337.1:6911-21383 GCA_015107715.1 Tylochromis polylepis | reverse complement strand
ATTCCATCTGTTATTCTCACTGGCGCGCTGCAGCCAACACATTTCACTCATTTTAGGTAATAACATTAAATTTGTTCAAATTGGTGCTATGTTGAAAATGACAATATCCTCTCTGCTCTCGCGGGGTTACTACCTGAGGATTCTTGGGCTTCTTCGCACGTCCCGTGTGAAGCCCGAGCATGGCGATGCTGCAGCGAGTTACTGGATGCATTTTAGGCGCGCAGCTTTGTGATTTAAGATGAGGAGAGGTTTTGTAGCAAGCTAACGTGTGTGATGGCGAGTCTGTTAAAGTGTGTATATCGGGAAGTCCTCTTGATCTTTGATACGAGATATCTGTGTGGGCGCCTCTGTGACCACATCTTTGATCTTTCATGTGTGTGTGTGTGTGTGTGTGTGTGTGTGAGAGAGTAAGTGAGAAAGGGAGCGACATGGTGCCAGAGCCTCCTGCCTCCTACAGATTGAGGTGAGAGCAGGCAGGTGGGGCTCTGTCGTGTCTGTGTGCCACAGTAACTGGATGTGATGGGTGGCCTCTGGGGATCTCTGCCTTAGAAGTGCTAAACGAGCGAAGCAGAGCAATCACACTGTTCCTGCGCGTGTTTGTGCGTCTGTGTGTGTGTTAGTGTGTGTGCCGCAAGCCCACACACTCCTATATATGATAGTCAGTTTGCTTTCCTGTTGCCACTGGCTCTGTGTCTGTGTAGGTGTGCGTGTCTGCCATAAAGGACACTGCGTTTATCACTGGACTAAATATAAGCGCCACGAGATGGATGATAAGATAAAACGGCCTTTAATGTGTTAAATGTTGCCAGGAAACAGGGCTTTTTCAATGACAATGACATAAACATGACTGCCGTGTTGGGTCAGAGGAGTGACGCTGAGGGCTCCAGACAGTCCACATGCGGTGGGGCTCCAATAGCACGACTCCAGTTACAAAGGTGGTGACAAGACACTGGTTCCAGTCTACGTATTGTGACCCCACCCTGCTCCAGCCACATCCCCCCATGTCTCAATGTGATTGTTAGCCTGAAGCATCCGAAAGGGCAAGCTACTCCCCTCCCCTTCATTAGCCAAATGGAATTGACTTAATTCAATTACGGCTCCTCCCGTGAGGAGCCCGTGTTTGTGCACATTTCTGCCTTTTGCACATCAGCTGTAAATCTGTGCGAGTCCCCAAACGTGTTTGCATACATTACACATGCAACCTGCAAAACGAGCTCTCATACATACGAGAACAAAACAAACGAGTGTGCGTCACAGGTCTCGTTCTTGCCGCGGGCAAGCCGAGGCCCCGGCGGTGGCACCGTCGAGGCCTTTGGTCCCACCGCTCCACCCGCGGCTTCGTGCGCCGCCCGAGCCGAGGTGAATGCCAAGGAGTCTCCGAGCCACTACATCAACCCAACCTCCCCCACCCCACCCCAGGGGAACACCAGCCAATGAATTACAGATTAGATCATTGTTACAGGATCATAACAGTGATCTAATTGCCAATTTCTCTTTTTAATTGAATTTGGTGGAGTGAAGAGGACGGAGATGGGATTCATGGGACTCTGTGTGGAGCCGATTGGAGTCGGTCTGCTGTTGACCGGGCACAACGGTTAATGAGGAGAAGAAAGAAAAAAAAATTCCGGCGCTTGACATTAAGCTGCAGAGCTGGGCGTCCACTGCAGAAACGTCAGGCTTAATATCCTTACCAGTGCCTCTTGTTCAGACAGAATGGCATTTTTGAAATCTTTCAGGGTGTTGGCTCGCTAAAAGTACCCAAATTACATCGACAGCATCATGCGTCACAGTTAAATCACTGTAACTAGTTTGCAGCCTTTTTGGAATTTTTTGTTTTCTGCTTTTCTGCATTTTTTTTTTCCTGCACTTTAACAATGGGTGTTTTTTTTTTCTCTCCTTTTCTTTTTGTTTCCCCGAGTTCGGTTTCCAGTACAAATGGCTTCGGTCTGAACAGCTCTCTGACCCAGGCTGAGCTAATTGCAGTTTGTCTGTGTCTGTCTCCATGCCCCAAGCTTCCCACATCTACTGCTGCTTTCCCACCCCACCACCTCCAAAACAGTCGGACCATAAATGAGCTCCATAGTGCTGTCTGATTACAGCTTGGTTAAATTAGATGAGATAAGTTAGCCCACATCTCCTCCACAGCCTTGCTTGAGAGCTGACAAGCCCAATACATCTGTCGCGGCTATGGTAATTGAGATGGGGAGGGAGGGTGACGGTGGTTGGATATGGAGGAGTGATTTGTGTGTGCGTGTGTGTACACGAATACATGTGTGCGTGTGTAGAACTGTGTGAATGGGAGGGGGGGGAGCCTCCCTCTGTCTCTTGTTCCTCAGTACCTGTCATTGATGAGGAGCCAAGGAGAAGCTTCAGCTTGAAGCTGTCATCGGCCCTCTGAATTTCTCTGCCTCACTCTATCAACCCTCCCTCCTCCTTCCTCTCCCTCTCTCTCCCTCTCTCTCTCTCTGATGTGGATGCAGAGTGTGTGAGTCGTGAGCCAGCCAGCGAGCGTGTGTGTTGTGTGCCGCAGGAACCATACAACCGCCTCTCGAGGTGTTTAAATCTGAGACGTCGGCAGACCGACTGGGGTGCAGGCAGCTCGCCGCCCTGACACCACTGAGACCCATGCACCCTCTCCCGGACTGACAGGCCAATCGCAAGCTGCCGCTCGCCCTCCCTTCATGCAAAGCGTGCTCTCTCTCTCTCTCTCTCTCTCTCACTCACTCACTCACACTCCCTCCTCCTCGTCTTCTCCCTCTCTCTCTCTCTTTCTCATTCCTCTGTGCTCAATCCGTGTATCCCCTCCTCCTCCTCCTCCTCCTCCTCCACCACCACCACCTCACACCTTTTGGTCAGAAGAGGAAGAGGAAGCCCAGCCCAGGGAGAGATGCTGAAAGGATGAAACTCTGACACGCCGACAGACCACAGGGAAACAAGAGCACAACTGTGAGTACAGCAGTCCTTTCACTTCTCACTCAGGCTTAACGCTGTCACACACACTTTGTCTCTCATGCACAAATGCACACACACACACACACGTGTTTGGCACATTTACTTCGAACCCACACTGAGACTTTACTCCACACACTGATCCAACACCATACTCGCCGTCCATGCACAGCTCAAATGTCTTTGTCTTTTTCAGGCAGGCAGGCGAAAAAAGAAAAAGTGCAGATTGTGTTTTTCTTCTTTTTTTTTCCTTTCGTAAAGCGTGCAGTGTGTTTCTTGATGCCGGCTGTTTAGATTAGGCTTTGTCCTGTCTTTGCCACAGTATGCACAGCGCAAACAAAAGCAATCCAGCAAAAGTGTAATTCATACTTTGCGATGCATTTCTGAGATTTTGCATACTTTAATGAAATCACTCTAATGCTTTTCCCAAAAAGTCAACCCTGCATTTGTATGTCTTTTTGTTCAGCTCAGATGTGTGAAAAAAAAAAAAAAGAGCAAAAATAAAAACACCCCAGTAATGGGCAAGGTCAGCTAAATAATGTTTCACACACAGAGATTCTTTTGTCTGTGCAGTTCTGCTTGTTTTCATTGTCAATAAAAGCGTGCGGGATCACCACATGAGGGAAGTATCCCTGTTCCTATCTCCCATCTTAAATATATAAGCTGCTATAAGCCAATAGATGCCCGAGGGGTGAAAAAAGGGGCGTACTTTCTTCTCAGTGGCGTAAGAATCTCGAGCAGTCCCCGCTGCTTATTGTTTAGTGCTCAGCCAGGGGAGGTCTGCATGCCGGGTTGATCTGCGCCGTTTGCGCCACACTATTTTTTGATTATGTTCCTGGTTCATCTCTGGCCGAGCCGATTTCCTATTTCCTTCTCCCATTTCGAGAGCGGGGAGTATAATATGATAGCAGCTCACATGTGGGGAAGTGCAGACAGTGGATCTGTACAGAGGACACAGATTGCATTTCCCCTGGAGAATGCTCTCGCTGTATTAAAGGCACTAGAGGGCTGCTCGGCACTTGTCATCAGCTTCGCTAGTAATGCCGGCGAGAGGAGAAAGTAGACGTGGTGTTTACAGCCACTCTCTCATTTAAAGAGCTCCCATTGGCCCTAATGCCACAGCTGCATCACACTGGCCCATTGCAATCCGGGTTATATTACATTTGTGAAGCCCAGGATATTGTGCGGTGCCTCACTTGCTTCGAATGTGGGAAATGAAAAGATCTATATGTTAAACATCCCACAATATATTAGATTTGTTGCTGGACTGTAAACTCCTGGAGTGAGAATGAAAGCATTTGCATTTTTATGATGTGGTTTAACGTGGATCACATGCTCCACAGCACCCATTTATGCTTAAAATTGAATTGATATTACCCCACGTTTTAGTTGTTTGGATTTATATTTCATTTCTTTTTCTTTTTTTTTATCACTCCGCTGCTGTTTTATAATTCTCGGGCTTTTCTGGTATGTTTAGATGCTATAGGTGATGGGGTTTTTTTTTCCTGCATTTTCCAAGTCACTGAATCTGAACGTGGAATTGATTCCGACTGCTGGAAGTGCGCGGCGATACATCAGCAGCTCTCGAGACCCAACGAGCCTCTGGTTGCTGATGTGTCAGCAAAAGTGAACGATCAGCCTGAGACTGACGTCCGCCTCTGTCTGGCCTCGGCGAATTTACCGAACCCATGTGGTTCAACACACAAAGACACACAAATCACGATAAACAAGACAGCCCTCTCCTCCTCTGGTTTTGCCTCCAATTAAAGCGAACTGATTTCATGTCCTAAAAATAAAACTGAAGCTTTACCGACCACCTATAACCGTCATCAAAGCTATGACATTTGCAGCAAAGAAAGACTACAAAAGCTACATCACAAAAAGTAATTTAAACTCTGTGAATTAATGGAACTTTCATTTTGGATTTGCCAGTGGCTTTCATATGAAATTTATGCCATTTAAATGCAGAGCGCCTGTCTGCTTCTGACTTGGTCACTGACCAATTTAAATGTATCTTTTCCTATATTGTACATTTCATTGTGGAGAAATATATTGAGGGGACGTTAATAGCCTTTTATGCTAGGAAACATATTTAATTACATATATCTTTCACTGCTAAGAATTTGCCCCAGAGGTTCTGTTAATGTAAGTCTGTGATCTCCGCAGTTAATAAACTGCTCGTGAAGGCAAGATAAATTGCCGTCAACCCATATTCATCACTATCTGCTTGTGTATCTGCACTTATTGATTTGATAGTTGGTAACCAGTCCTGATGATCCATACAGATCCGTACAAAGTGAGGGCCGATAGGGTTTCCACTCTCCCTGAAGGCTCAATTACACAGCACGCACGAGGAAATGTGGGGGGAAGGAGATCAGCTTCTGACAAGGTCAAATTATATATGTCAGCTTGAAATCATTTTGTGGAGGTGTTCAGCCATGTCTGAATGTATAAAGAAAGAGACATTTGGTAAGTCAATAAATGTCATATGCTGGAGCTCATTAAATATTTTAATCACATATTTTGCTGATTAAATTATATTGACTGAATCGAGGGTTTGAGCTTCTGTTATTTCATTTCTTTGCATGTTTGTGTGTTTTGGGTTAAATCTCCCCCAGACTTTGGGATGTTGGGAACTAGTTGACTGCACGTCTTGAATAATGAGCAGCAGAACCGGCTAATTTGCCGACGTGTTACTATTTAAACAATCCTGATTACATTTGCGAGCCCATCGTATGTTTTCCAGCGTCGACACATATACAGCGCTGCTTGTGAAAGTTGACGCTGTAATTGGTGCTGTTTGCTTTTGCTGGCGTCCTTGGACAATGGAGTACAGTGCCTATTCAAAACCTCCTGAATACCACAATTCAGTGATGAAGGACATGTGTGGCAAACATTGAAGAGATTTTTATTTTTTTTTAATCTCTTGATGAAAAGCCAAAAAAAGCAGAATTGATTCGAGGAGCGAGCCTGGCAAGGATAGCTTCGTTTTAAAAACCTTTGTGAGAAAGATTGTAATGGCAGGGCAAAGTGCCGCTGAAGTCACGAGGTTTTTAAAGAAACGCGAGCACACGTGGAATTAAAACATTACATTTAACAGTTTCTAAGCTATGAAAGTGGCTTGAGCATCAAAATGCATTTCCCCCTCCTGTGTACAGTTGCTTTATCTGTATTTTACAGCATCTGCCTCCAGCCAAGCGCAATAAAGGCGAGTAGAGTTTTGCTTGCACTGCTTAATAATTACATGTAGCACCTTAAATACCCAACTTACAACAACTGAGTGTCATAAAGGAAGGTCCAGGGATCCACGAACCATAGCCAAGTGGTCCCCGAAATACTTCATGTAAAAAAAAACAACAAAAAACCCCCCAAATAAATATAAGTATGAAATTATGTCCTCGTATGGAGGCATTACATTCTGGCTTTTCTTCACCTTGTACTTCTGCTCAGTAAAGTGTTTTATACTTACAATATGGTGCTGGGCTGTAAAATTAAATTTAAAAAAAATAAAACGTTCTATCTCCCTGTTCAAAATAGCCCAAAATAGCTAGAAGGAATTAAAAATGGATCCCAAACAACTGCTCAGGTCTCAGGAGGTTAAAGCAAGCATATTGTGTATGCTACTCCAGTAGAAACAATGAGCTTGGTATCACCGCTCTTGCTCCGGCAGCAAACCTTCCTGCTGGTGCATGGTTGTGCTTTCTGTAGGCAGTGAAGGAGCTGGCGAGGACAGAGAAGTGCTTGAGCCAGTCCACACAGTCATGTGAAGTTCAGGCCAGGCCAGCTAAACTGGTGTTATGACGGCATATTAGAAAACCTTTGTAAGGAGTTCTTGGCGACAGGAGCTCCAAGAACCTCTGAAAATGGGCTTCAAATAGTAAACATGGTGGTTACTGGGAGTTCGTCGCATAATTAAATATTAGTTGAGTAAGCGTTTGGTTAATTTTACAGAAAGCATGGCGTAACATCACTTACGCGTTTTTCCTCTGGCCAGTCGTGCTATTTATCCATCTAGATCGAGAGCTGCCCAGCTTTGGGGATACTGGCTTCAGAGCTGACCAGAAATCCTGATCTGGTAACGCAAGAAGAAGAAAAAAAGAACAGCTTTTCTATGTTACGTGCATCAGCCGATCACATCCTAGAGCGAGCGTGCCTCTAGCCGTAAGTCTTGCTCGTGACAGGATGCAAACATGAATGGCGCCCTGCTGAGTTGAGCTGTAATCTCAGCTAGCTGTGTGCTGCTTTCGGTTGGCGGAAGTTCCTACATGAAACCATCCACAGAATGTAACCATTTTTTTCCGAATAACCAGGTCATAATTTCTAGAAAGCTCCACCGCTGCTGAATATTTAAGTGGTCTTGGTCCTGTAGTTCCCGTTAGTTCTATTATAGTCAAGATAAATGCACTATACTTGTATAGCGCTTTCTTACAGCGAGTCTCGTTCACCCAGTCACACAACTGGGGATTCAGTATCTCGGCCCAAGGATATTTCGACATGCAGACTAGGTAGACCCAGGAACCGTCAACCAATAAAACAACTCGTGCTAAAATGGTTTGCATGCATCACTAACCCTAACCCTAGTCCAGGGATAAAAATATGGAAATTCATTTTAGGAGCGAATTTTTCTTTTTTAAAAGCCTTCTTTCGATCTAGCAGAGGCGCAAAGCATATAAAGTTAGTAATTATACCAAGTTACAAAAAAACAATCCACATTTAAATACGAAACAGGTGGATGTTTGCCGCCTTACTTAGGTAAAAGAGATTCTAATTTATTTTCCGTAAATGCACGAATTAGTTGGTAAACCTAAAGAGGTCTCTTGATTATCCAAACTCAGCTCTTCTGGAAAGACTTATTGCTCTTGAGTTCTTTTTTTTTTCTTTTTTTTTAAATAGCGTTTTTGAACGCTGCGAACACAACACCTGAAATTCGATTCACCTTCACCGTTTTGGGTTGGAGGCAGCAATTTCAAAGACGGATATCTCAAAACCCGAGCGAGTAAAACCAAAAGTATTTTTACGGGTAGATATCACTGGGGGCAAGAGGGGAAAAAAAATGTGTTTTTGTAAATTACCTTATTAAAGTCCCGTAGCTAAATTGTGCTGCAAACAGTGTTTATTTAGTCCATTTCATTAGAAAGTTTATAGCAGCTCTGCATGGGCTTTTGCCATTCGGTCGCCATTTAATCAGTCTGCACCCCCAGCATTAACCTTCAGTACCTCTCTCTGTCATTCTCTGCAGGGTCACGCAAAGTATCATCAAATATTTATGATATTAATAACTGCCTTTAGGAAGGGAAAAAGAACATAAATAAATCTGCTCTGCAAAGCATACAATTAAGAAGTCCATTCCATGTAATAAATGGGCGAAGGGGAGCTAAAAGGGCAAAAAAAACCGGGCGAGACGTTGCAGAATCGTCGAAGACGGAGACGCCGTGAAACACGGCCGGCAAACGGCTCTGGTCGCGCGGTGGAAGGGTTTGTTTTTTTTCCTCCTTCGGTAAATTCGTGCATTATCTGGTGTGCAATTGTTCTTCTGAGAGCTAATGCGAGCCTGAGAGAAATCGTTGTTGTGGATGGCTTGAGCATCCGCGGTCCCCGGGGGGCCTCCTACATCGACAGACTCCAAATAGACAAACATGCAGACACCCACACACATGCGCACACATATGTACACAGAGCTGCTTAGCGTGGAAGCCGATTGAGGCAGGGCCCAACATTAATTATCTGTTTTTCAGCCGAGGTCTGGTGACAGTGATTAGAGTGAGGGTTTTTTTGGAGAGTGGTGCACATGCAGTCTAATGAGTAAAACTGGCTTCTCTATAGAGCTCTCCAGGCGCACTTGATCTGCACTGTGCTTCAGCGAGTGTATATGTGTGTGCATGTGTGTGTGTGTGGGTGTGACTGTTGCGCCTCCAGGCATGCTACTGGGAGAGAGACACTCTGAATCTGAGGTTTAGACACTGATGTAATAGTTGAGACACTCCCAAAGCAAAGAAGGTCTTTTACATAATCGTTGTTTAATTGTGTCTTATTGTGATGATTAACGTTCGGTTTACTGGTCAAGGCCCTTTTGGCTTCAGTGCTCGCTAAAGCTACTGCTGCTTGGAAATAATGCGATTCTGCGAGCAAACCACATGACGGCGTGGACCGGTCTGTATCCCATGGAGTCTGTTTGGAAAAAAGAAGCAAGCTGCTTGCCTTGTGAGAGAATTATAAATGGCTGTGTCCAAACTTTGGCAGCACTGAGCCAAAAATACTCACAGCACAGTAGTGTGGAACAGCAGTGAATCTCGTGTTGATCTCAAAACAAAGGGCTGATTTTCAACAGGCCCGGCAAAGAAATGACTTGAATGAGGCTAGAGATTTAAAATTCAGTCTAATGCTCACAAGGTTCAGGATAGTTTGACCTAAATATGCTCCGATACGCTGCAGGGATTCATATGTAAAACATTGTTTTATCTGAACACGGCAGGGTTCAAACTGAATCAAATGCGCGGACATTTTCTGCAGCTCAAGCAGCCGATCCTTTCACCAAAAGCACTGGTCCAGCACATCAGCTCTCCGGTATCGTCGACTAAATCACATTTGTGAAAATGCCAATGCTGGTGTGCACCTGAGTGATAGATTTCTGCCCGCACCGGCTTGCCTTTAGGCAAAAGCCTACACGTCATTTTCCACACCATTTTGTCCCAAAGTCGATTACTGTGCCTCTGCAGCTATGGCCGCCTCTGAATCGAACCACACATTTAGCTCGCTAGCTGCCAATAAAAGCCAGAGAGCCCGGCTTCCATCAGCGTAATGATATTTCAGCCTCAGTATTAGTTCAGCACTGTTCTCCACAGCAGTTTCTGCTCAATTAAAGACGGTCCATATTTAAATATGTAGAAAATCAGAATGCCGGCCTGGCCCGTGTGCATTCAGATATGCTGGCAAACGGTTAAATGATGAAGTTTGAAATGGACTTTTTAAGCAGCCAAACGGTCCACACCTTTTGAGTTTAAATAAGGGGGAGCTGTTCATTTGTAGCTGTGAAATTTTCCTTTAACATTATTGATGTAGATTAACTTTTGAAAAGGTAAGTAAGTGAAATGTGAAATAATTCATCAAGAGGCAGCCATGTAAGAAATGTGATTTTCACCGGCAGAAAGACCTCGTAGACCATTACCCCAAACAGAGGAAGTAGATTAAGGGCGGGGCTCTCTCTCTCTCCCTTTCTCTCTCTCTCTCGCTGTCTGCGGGCCTAAAAGTATGAATAGCACACATCCAACCAAACTGCCAGGCAGAGCGGAGGAAATAAATTTCAGCTAGTGTCAGCCCTGTGCTCTCACGGTTTAGAACTTCCGTTGTCTTCCCTTCCCCGACCGCTTCAGTTTTATTTAGCGGGAGCTGTCATTTCCCATAAATCCCTAGGAGGAGGCGTCCGTCAGAGCTGCCAGCTCCCCTGTGTGGAGCACCTGTAACAGGGGAGCGAAGTGACAGTTGTGCTGGGACAGTCCCATCAAATGTACACGCGCGTGCACGCGCACACAAGACCGGCTGCTCTAAGACCTTTGAAAGTTTATAAAGGCGGCTTCAGCACGTATTAAAAAGTTACCGTATCATAAACGAGTGAGCAGATTTTGGGCTTCTAATTCTGATTTTAATATCTCTGAGAGCTTCCACCTGCTTTCATAAAATATAAATGAGCCCCATTTAAATAACACCGTGCCGGTAAATAAACAGAGTAGACACGGTTTCTCCCTTTGCTGCGTCAGTCTCCGTATTTCATATTTCTAACCGCGCCTGTCAGTTTGACACTTAAACAAATGGCCACATTGAAAAAAATTACAGCGCGCACAAGTCCGCGGTATCTGTCAATTGTCATTTGGCCCAGACTAATTGTTATTATATTTATAAATGTGACATAGAAACGCTCGTGAGGTGGAAAAAGAGAAGTCTTTCTCCCCATTTTTTTATTTTTTTTATCTGATTCAGCTGTCAGCACACATGCTCCATCATCTGCGCTCCAGGAAATTAGAAAGGAGAAACGTTTGACAGCACAATTTCACAAAACACCGCCACGCCATCATTTCATTTTCTCCGAACCATTTTTTCATTTATTTATTTCATTATTGTCTTTTGAAAAACAAACAGAGCGATAACACTGGTTCCTTTGCAGGTAATTTATCCTTGTTGCTGCGTTACGCTTTACTCTTACCTTCCAAAGATTGAGCCCCAGCTGATTTACTAGTGGGATTTCGCCAACTCAGAAGAGAAGGGTTCGTGTTGTAGGATTTGACTAGCATGGATTAAGTGTTGCTCGGTTTCACGGCTGATGGCTCGGGGCCATTTTGATGAACACGAGCTTGAACTCGACGGCGGCCGGCTGGTCCAGCTCTGCCTTTGGCCTCCCGGCCTGAGCTGCTCCGGTGAGCGTCGGCCAAGACGGCAAAAAGTCATCAGTTGCCATTCAGCCACGGCAGTTATACATCACCAATGTCAGCGGCTGACGGCTGCTTATCTCTCAGGTATCGATTGGAACACTGTGCAGGGGGAACCGGCGCTGCGGCCAATCAATGGGGGCATTTCATTCTCCTTGAACATTTACTTTTTGATGCTCAATACCGATTGGTCGGGCTCATTCCGGTACTGTGGGGTTGGGGTTTTTTTTCCGCTCTGTGTTATGAAAAGGAGTGGGAAGAGAGTGATGAACACTTTGGTGTTGGCAGCCTGCTGAGCTTCTCACGGATGTGCGTGGCATATGTGCGAGAATCCTGTTGTGTTCCCCCTTCGCTGCCAAGAACCCACAGATCTCGCTTAGAGGTTTGATTCAAATTTGCACTCTAATTTTGGTACACATAATTCCATCACAGAGATACGAAGACCAAAAGGCTTTTCTACTCAAGAAGTTTCCCTGGATTACATCCAGCGTCCCAGCAGCTGAAGTACACGTGTAATCTGTGAGAAGACTAAGAGGTTGTTACTGAGAATTACCGAGCTTTGCTTTGCACAGCTGACATGTGAAGTTCCTGAAGCCGGTTTTACACGTTATGTTTTCGATATATTGACATTTTCACTTTCTTTGAAACTGGGCACAACGTGAGCTCATAAAATGCGCACAAACCTTTTTTGTACCCGAGCGAAGGCATCGATCGGCCAAGGAGAGACACGATCCAACACAGTTGGGCACCAGTAGTGTGCTAATCAGATTTAATAGACAGAACTTTTACTCCCTAACTGAAAATGTGCCTCTACCTTCAAGCCTCTTTTGTTCACTTGAGGAAACAGCAGGCCGTAGGACAGAGAGGCAATAATGAAGCCACAGCTCCTGTAACTGAGAGGACAGCACGAGCCAGCCTGACAGAACATACACATGTCCAGTTAGGCCCATAACATGTTGGACGACGAGACAGTGTTTGTGGTCTTGTCTGTGTCCTGAACCACAGTGGGTTTTAAATCAGACAGTCGATGCGTGATTGAAGTGAAGACTTGCAGCTTTAATTCAGGGCCTTTACAAAAATGTTGTGTTTACTGTTTAGGAAGTATTTTTGTACACTGTCCCCCATTTTTCAGAGGCTCAAAATTAACTGGACAGACTAACATAATTGTAAATATAAGGGTTGCTTTTAATACTTAATACTTTTTTAATACATCGTGCCTGAATGCTGCGTTTCCTCCTTCGAGATGCTCTGATGGCACCTTCGGTTGCTGCTTGTTTGTGGGTCTTTCTGCATTCAGTTTTGTATTTAGTAACTGTAAAGCATGCTGCATTGGTTTGAAATCACGTGACCGACTCTGACATTGTAAAATATTCAGTTTCTTTGCTTTGAGAAACTCTTGGGTTGCTTTTGCCATTAGCTTTGGATTACTATCCTTTTGCAGGGTGAAGAACTGCATTTGGCTGAATCTGAGCAGAGAGTATAGCCATGCTCATCCTGCTGCTTCTGCCAGCAGTCACATCATCAGTAAATAACCAGTGACCTGGTTCCAATGGCAGCCATACATGTCCATGCCATAACACTACCTCCACCGTGTTGGACAGATAACGTGGCATGCATCAGATCGTGAGCTGTTTCCCTCCTCTGTGCTTTTTACGTCCCGTCATTCTGATTCAAGATCATCTTTATTTCATCTGTCATATTTTTTGTTTTCTATAATTGTGCATTGTGACTCTTTTTGATGTTTTCTGGTGTAAACAACAGCAGGAAGTTGTAAACCTCTGTATCTCCATTCATGAAGGCATCTCTGAATTGCAGATCTTTGCGACGATGCACCCTTTTCAAGGGTTTCTTGACGACATCTGTTGTGATTTCTTTTTCTTTCTTTTTTTTAGCTGTAGAAATAATTACTGGGCAGCATGGTGACATAGTGGAAGAATGGCCTGGGTTTGAATCCATCATTTGGCCGGGGGCCGGGGCTTTTCTGTGTGCCCGTGGGTTCACTCTGGGTTTCACTTGTTCTGTGAAACAAGTGCAACACAAACCAGAAACGAGAATGTTTGCCTTTTACGCGAAAGTGCCTTAGTACTGAAACCAACATGTTTCAAAAGGCACGACCTTTACTTTACATTTACACCTACAGCTAATTAACCTATCGCGCGTGTCTGTTAGGCTCGATAGGGAGGAGGCACCAGACTACCTGGAGAGACTACCTCATGCTGTGAGATGGCAGTGCTGCCCAAACAGATCAACCGACCGCTAGCTTACAGCAGAATATCATCATTTGGGCAACTGTCTTTCTAGTCCAGAAGACATTTTACAAGTTCAGCCTCAAACCTCATTCAGTTCTCATCTTATTCTCAGCAGTGAAAGCAAAACCAGAGGTAACTGTACCATACACACATACATGGCATTGAAATAATGAATTACTTACATTTTACATTACATTTTAACCTTCCAAAATATTATAAATCAAGTGGTCCTCCTCTTGGGTCTGTGATCTGAGTTTTTCTTGTCCCAGTTTTCTCCGGATGAGATTAGATGAGTTGTATTCAGCAGTGTAAAGATGCAGTGGTTTAATAGAGGACTGTGGCTTTTTAGAATATATGAATTGTGTGCATATGCCCTCATACAGAGAGTGCAACTTATAACACAGACGTTTGCCTTTTTTCCTTTTCCCACTTTCTGCCTGCTGCTGCTTTAAGTACGCGGCGGGAGTGGTTTCTATAGCAGACAAACTATTTATTGTTCCCATCTCCTCGTTGTTCCCCGTTATTGTGATTGCCATACATAAAACACTGTGAATTTAAGGTATGCCGCTACTGCACCTCCGCTCTTGGTAAATTAAAAATGAATCAGCGGGAGTTCTGAAGGCAGAACTGTCAGTACCTGATAGAGTAACCAATAAAACAGAGGATAATGATAAGGGAAATTGTACAATCTGAAAAGAAATCTAGAGTTCCTCAAATGTGGATCTACAAATAAAAATTGTTCTTGGAAGAAAAAGGGCGCGATGATGACCCATTTTTCAGGCTTTGTATTCATAAAGTGCTCCGTGTCAAAGTGTATAGATGGCTCATAGGGAATTCATGAAGCGGTTGTACAA
>VVHJ01009336.1:12536-23105 GCA_015107715.1 Tylochromis polylepis | reverse complement strand
GCTTCCCTACATCTTATACACTCTTTCAATCTCTCGTTTGCCTAACTGCCTGTCTAGCTGTCGGTGGAGTCCGGCAGAGACATCTCGCTGCCAAACACTTCCCGGTACAGTGGTGGAAAACTGTAGGCAGTCTCTGGGTGTACCAAACGGAAAAACTCCAGTTTGTCAATGTGGAGGTTACAGATGGACTTCATTACAGGCAGCCTGGACACCATCTGTGGGGATGAAAAAAATACAAGCGTAAACATGTGAATATGTAACTGTGTGTGTTTAAAAAGGGCAATGTTTTCTTGAGCTTACCTTGTCCAGTTTCTCGTCAGACGCGCCACTCTTTTGTAGACTGTGCTGCAGAGCCAGGTAGACTTTCTCCTGGAGTTTCTGAACCTTCTGGCCTTCTGTCAGCCAGGGTCGATCTACAGAGATGACATTTAGATATTAGCGATCTATAATGTAGGTTCTAAAGATGAGATTTTAAACCAAAGCCTACATAAAGATGTGAGGGCTAGGCTGGCACCATCCAATCGAATGGAAACATTAAGTGTCAGCATTTCTACACCTTCTCTCCCAGCCTGATATTGTATATCCCCATGAAATGATAAATAAGGTAGATTAAAGCTTCATTTATGTGATGATGTCATAAAACTGTTCGACGCTTTTGTCATCCAAGCAATCCACAAATGTGATGCTGAAGCTGATACATGGATGCATGAAACCACATTATGGTTTTTTACTGCAAGTTAGCTTAATAATCAGTACTGCATTTAGAATAAACATCTAAAGCAAAATAAATACATAAATAAATAAATCTGTGCATCATAAATGTCAGTGTACCTTGTTTTCTAATTGTCACTATTATTTTGTAGTCCAGTGTGCAGTTCTTTTCAAGCTTGTTTGCTTTTATAAGTGTGTGTGAGCGACAAGGAGATGTGCATGAAAGATAATCACCCGGCGTTAGAAGGACAGCAGCGCTAAAGAGAGCCATCTCCTCGTCGGACAGCTGTAGACGGCAGAGTCCTTTCCCCAGGTCAAACACTGCACTGACGAGATCATCACAGCCTGCGCAAACGCATTGGGTTTGATAAGTTAATTGTCAGAAATAATAACCATAAAGACAGTACTGCTTAGGGAAACAGGACATACATAGAGACTGAAGATCTCTGTCTCTCACTGATTTGGAATTTCATAACAGTTAAATGAGCTGCTTTCTTACTCATATCTAACTTGTATCTAACTTCTTAGTAGTGTTAAAAAAAAAGGGAAAATCCTTCTCTACTGACCAATCTCTTTTTAAAAAATGAGACTTGAGCAGCATTCCTTTAAATGAGTTTATCACACAGCTTATTGCTGTTTTTCATGCTGATTTTTCTTCCATTAGAGCGCACCGATGATACCGCAGAGGCAAAAAGAGGCCGAAATTGGAAAATCCATCTGCAGGGTTTCAATTAGCCCTAATTAGCCTTAATATCTGTTCTCTTTGTGACGAACTGCTGCTGATAAGAATAAAACAGAAATAAGTATCTTATAGAGAAAGCATTACTGTGACAGTTACGACTTTTATGTCATTTATAATAATGATTTGTGCTGATCAGTGTAGCGGTATAGGTAACAGGTATAGAGGTGTTGGCTGTATTTCTTACAGTGGGATCCCTGGTATTTTTGAATGCAGTAATGGCAAATTTGCATATTGCATATAAAACAGGTATTTGACTATAAAGCCTGCATAAAGAAAAAGAAATGTGATATGCTTAAGTTCGTGACGCTGACATTTATTGCATTATTTTTAATGCTCTGGTACTCACCTAGCGCTTTGAAGAACTGAGCTGAGGCAAATTTTCCATTGAAGAAAATGCTGTTGTTGTTGCTGTTGAACGCTCGGCACATACGTATAAGGAGGACCTCCAGGCAGCCTAAAAACGGAGCCACAGATAGAGCAAAACAGATGGAGACAGAAGAAAGAAAGAGGGGAGGATAGAAAAGGCCCAAGATACTCCAACACGTACAAAACAAACAACAAGATGTGAGCAATTTTGACCCAGATTGAAGGATGGCATATATAAGACATTTTTGAACAATTTTAAACCATTTTAAAAAGTTCAAAACATTTACAGAAATGCATTGTCAGATATATGCAGCATATATGTTATGTAGGTAACATAAAATTATGTTTGGGTTGGGTTTTTTTCCCAGGATTGCGCAATTTGAAGTGTTCGGTACAGTGTTCAGATCAGGAGGGTGTAGTTTATTCAAACAAACGAACAGGCAGTTAAAACAAAAGGCAAAGGCAGAGTTGGAGACAAAAAAACAAAAACAAGAAGGAATCAAAGTTAGCAAGTTTCAGACTTTGCTTACTTACAAAGAACAAACTCAGTGAACAGAGTATTTGTGCTTTTATAGACTGTGCACTAACCTGCTTTCAGCAAAATGATCTGATCGTTCTGACACAGATCCATAAAGCCCGCAATACGTTTGGCAAACTCCACCACGTATTGGATTGCGTTGGTAATGTGGTGTGCACACTGCTGCCACATCCACTCAGCAGACTGGAAAAAAAAAAATGCGTCAGAAAAAGGAGACTTAAGTGCTAAGTCCATCAGTGTCACAATGTTAATGTGTTAATGTGATACTCTTCTTTTGGATAATCTGATGTTTAGCCTCCCATTCAGAAGAAATACGAGGACTGATGCCCAAATATTAAACTAGATTTAAATTTGGTTTTTTTTTTTTCTGTTAAGTACAGAAAAACATGCGCATTTCAGGACATGTTATGGACAGATATGTTTTTCTAATTTTCTGACTGACTCATAAAACCACAATATGGATGTTCACGGTTAAGAACATGCCAAGCAACAGTGTGGCTTACTGTGAGTTTTAGATGAGGACCGAGGTCTGTGGCACTGAAGAATAAGCTTTGACTATATAACCCATGCTCACTAATAGGATCAGTCGTCTTGGTTTAGGTCTTTTTTTTAATGAGACACTGGGAGTATTTAACATTTTACCAGCCTTTTCATCATGATCTTTAGGAGGGCACGTGTGCGTTACTTACCTTGTTCTGAAAAGTACGCGTTTCTTCAGGTGTATATTGTACATAGTTGAATCTCTTCATATCTTCGACGCTGTACTGACACGTTTCCAAGTGCGACTTAACAATACTCTGAGTAATGTGCTCTGTAAGACAAAACAGATACACACACACACACACACACACACACAGACATCAGTGCTGTTTATTTGTGGTAGCACCAATTTTGTGCTTTGGAAAGACAGCACTGAGCTCAGCAGAGTTACAGTGTAACACTGGTGTTGTTTACATATCTACAAACCATGGCCATGTGACCTTGAATTACTAGATGCTTTGCACCACTCTGCTGTTACTGCTGATTGACTCCGACAGGAGTGTTAATGGGTCATTTTCTCACCTTATTTCCACAGCTGTTTGTCTTTTTGCCACCTCCTGCATTTATTATTCACAAGTTTCTTTTGGTTGATTTAAAAGTTCCCCAAAAACCCCATTCAATTCCTTACAGTCTGTTGTTGCAACAGCTGTAAAGTAAAATGTATTCACCCTCAAGGTCTCCAGAGACCCCCTCTTTAACTATAATTATTTCATTTGCTTTATAAATACAAAAACACGCCCGTCTCTCCATCTGTTGCTGTTTTTGGAGAGATTACGTACTACATGTTTTGACTATTATTATTTTTTACTGCTTTTTATACTTCTTACCACCTTTTTTGCTTTTAGATTTAGCGTGCATGACTCAGATTCCTTCTTTTAAAAAAATCAGCCTTTTGAGGAAACATTTCCTTGTCCTTCATCTTTGTTTTGAATTGAATATGATTATTATTATTGCTTTTTAACTCTTTTTTTCCCTGTAGTATATTATACTTATTGCTTGTTGTCAAGGAAATACTTTTAGCAATTCACTGTAAATTCTCAAAGCAAAGCCTGCACATTTTACTTGAAATAATAATGATTATATCTAGACTGAAGCTGAAGCTAGACTGATTAAGCTTCATGAACCATTAAGAGTGACTGAATGTCAAACGGCGGAAAGAAATATTAACCTTGCATGAAAAGCATGCACTAGGCAAAATACAGACTTCTAAATCACTCTTCTCTTTTATTATATCCTGTCAAAAAAAAGTCCTGTTATACATCAGCCACTGCTATTTGACATTTTAAGGCACTCTTGTACATACAGGTTTACGGGTGAATAACAAGAACTTTTTTTGTTGTTTATTATATTCAGCACTCACCGAGGTCTGTTATTGAGCAGTCATCAGGCAGCTGGTCCAGCAGTGAACGTGTGTTTCCCAGAAGCAAATGTGTGTGAGAGTGCAGGAGCTGGATGCCATTACTGTCCGCACCATCCAGTATGGTCTGCTGTGGGGAATTCTGATTGGACAAAGACGAGGAAGTGGAAGAAGAAGACGACGAATTGGAGGTGTTCCCGGCACTGGCTCCTCCCCCTCCGAGCAGCTCCAGGCTGCAGTACTCGCTGGCCTCCTCGGGTGTCAACGGCAGGTCAAACAGGTCAGGCAGCGCGGCGATGTCATCCAGGTCGCTGAGGGTGGAGCTGGAGCCGCCGCTGCTGTAGGACCTGCTCAAACCCTCTTCGCCATCCTCCGCGCCGCTGCCACAGACTCCATCTTCCCTGGGTAGAGAAAGAGTGGCAGAGCCCCCGCTTCCAGACCCCACACACTCTTGGGACTTCTGGTGCTTCTGAACCTCAGCGTAAAGGCTGTCGCGCTGCTTCTTTGACATGCGGCCGAACTTCACCGCTGCAGAACAGAAATACTTTCATTATAGTAGACAAACAAACACATCTTACAGGTGACTACTTGCTTTATTGCTTGGTTAAATGTACAGTATGTGATTGACTGTCACGTTTAAGCTAAGATACAGATAAAGGCATTGTACATTGAAATTGGAGCTCAACTCATCATTCATTCCACACAATAAAATAACAATATAATAAAATAGCAAATAAAAGTTTAAATACAGTTCTGCTAAAAAGGATAAAAGGATATTGCACTTTCAAAAAAAAGTGTGAGTGTTATTGAATATTCTGCCATTTATCTTCAACTAAGCAAAATATTGTCCTCACTTCCTTTTAAAAAACAAAACAAAACATAAAGCGATGCATACTGCAATTTCTTTAGGCCAGTTCAAGAGCTTGTGTAAACATGTCTTCCTCAGTCTAATTGTAAGATATTTTACCTCACTTTGAATCCCCTATTTCTATATATGAGCACTGTATTACCCAACTCTGGTGGCTAAATCCAGCTTGTCTGATGTATGATTACACACATTCTTTGTCTTCTTTCTGCAACCTGCAGGACAGGGCTGCATATGACCAACCCTCTTACAACAGCTGATCTCGATCTTTACTGGTGAGGTCTTCAAATTCCTCGGGCATCAGCTTTGAAACCGATGACACCCACACGCCCTACGTGTCACTGAATACACACATCTCTATTTACTTCCCTTATTTAAGCAAAAGTCTCAGATTAACCAAATAAGTCGTGATAACTGTTGAAAGCTTTAAGTATAGAGGAAGTTGGTAAGGTGGATAAAGTGCATGGTTTTGGGGTGTATTTATTTATTTTTTTTACCATCTCGGCTCATGCCCAAAGCCAGACATTTCTGTAGGCGGCAGTGCTGACAGCGGTTACGGTTGGTTCGGTCAATCAGGCAGTTCCTCTGGCGGGAACAAGAGTACATGGCATTGTTCTGCTGGCTGCGACGGAAGAAACCCTAAGCACACACAAGCAGACAAAATACAGACACTTTGAATGAGATGCAAACGTTCAATAAAACAGCTCGGTTAAAGTGAGCTTTGATACCATGGCGTTACTCTCTGCGTTACTCTCGGCTCACCTTGCAGCCTTCACAGGTGATGACTCCATAGTGGATTCCTGAAGACTTGTCCCCGCAGATCTTACAGGGGATGACCTCGATCTGAGCTGCATTGATGAAAAGAAACATGGACGAGAGGTCAGAAAACTGCTCCCTAACGTGTCTCACACCTCTGAGGAAAGCCGTGCTTCACATTAGGCTTTCAGACTACATATTCAGTCATACGTTGGCTTTAACATCCAAGCACACAACACAAAAATGGGAAGAAACATATTTAGTAAGTCTTACAAAAATAGTTTCATAGAAGCCCATATTTGGCAAAGAAATGCTGTTTTGCGCTGGCTTTCCTTTCTCCTAAATAATTTCCTTATTTTTAGGAAACTCGAGTCCAACATCTGTTGTCCACACAGCCCTACAACTGTTCAAAATCTGGAAAATTTTTAGTTTCACTCTTAAATTCTATCAGCTTAATACAATTAAAGCTACTCCTACATCTCTGTACCCTAAGCCAGGCCCAAATTTAGCCATTAGACCGCGATACCATGATTTCTCTAGCTAATAACCTTGACCCAAATTAGGTCTTTTGTAGAGATTAAAAAAGGTCACCCATGCTTGTCTTCTTGTTACAGTGAAACTGCTACAAACCCCGAGCTCTGTTAGACCATATCCTGGCTCTGGCTGATACAAAATGAAGGCTTTCAACATTTTCTGTTTGTTTTAGTTCTGTTATACTTGTCCTTGCCTTCCATCTCTAGCAGGAATTTAAGATTTTGTAGGCAATGTTTTAAGATTTGGACATAAGATTTGGAGCCTGACTGGAGTCTGGAGGCTAAATAGTCCTTGTGGTCAAAATGTGTCACATTGCCAGGGCTCTGTATGCATTGCTCTGTTAAATTAAAAAGAAAAAGGAAAAAGTGCACTTCTCTCTCATCTCTAACAGTTTGTTGGAATATTTGTGTCCCAAACGCTTCACTTTCATGCCTTCTGATCTCTGAAATTCTTCGTGTTGTAAACTGTTTGGTACACCATACGATTAATTGAAAACAATGCACCCAGGCCTTTTTATTAGTATTGTTTAGAAATTATTACCATATTTTGACACTGACACAGGCCACTGAAAAACACATCTTGTAACTAGTCCACTGAGTGATCTCCACTATGTAACACTGGCATCGATTATTTGTTTAACGTCTGCAACAACCCCATAAACAAACCGTCCCACAATCAGCACACATGGTACAGGAGAACTTGTCATAAACTGTGTTTGTCTGCGCCCTGTAAATGGCCCCAAAGAGGGAACAGAGTTCGCAACCAGATATGAAATCACATGACACTTGCACATATGACACATACACAAAGACTCGTTCTCTTTGGGTCGTGGTAAAGACGACAAGAGCGATCTCATATGATTGTTACTGCAGAGGTTTTCTGCCTGCACTATTCTAGACTGACTTACAAAATCGGCCTTTGTGCCGCGAGGATCATGTATGGAAAAGCACTTAGGGATTGAGAAGGAATTGTTGCACTCTTAGGTACTGGAAAACACAACTTTCCACTTCTTTTTCTAATGACACAGTCGGCTGTCTCTTCTCTAAAGCTGTTGACTGAAATACTCCAACTGATCAAGGCAGCTGCAGACATGCAATGGAAAAATATCACCCTCCCTCCCTTCTTCTCTTTCTCTCAGGTTCCCCTCCACCCCTCCCTCATCTCACGATTATATAACTCCTGTCTGTGAACATTCCTAACAACACTCATTCAGCACACTCACTCTAGCAACACTAACAACCCGCCCTGCTCAGACTCTCTTTCTCCCACTGGCTGAGCTGCATTAGCAGCCTCTTGGTATTGGCTGAGTCATACGTCACTCGGGCGCTGTAGCCTGTCAGCCCATGTGGACTGTCTGTCCTACTGACACACTTTCCCACTGCGGGGGGAGAGGGAGGCGAGCGCGATCCCGGCGCTGCGGACCAGTTTTAAGGTGGAGCCGAACAATGCTCAGACTTCGCCATAAAACATTTCCCTGACGGCTTGTGGCTTGCATTAGCAAACTGGCTTGGTTACATAACAGCCAAATTTAACGAGAAAGGCAATGATAGCAGGCCTAGACAAACTGCACATTACCTAATGTCCAACACAGGCCTTCACAGTTTTCTCCTACTTCACTATGGATTAATTAGGGCTTGACCTTGCTGTTATATTAAAGATAAACTACATTTGTGAGAACTGTGATTGCCCTTCCTTACTGTCCCTGGCTGCTGTCCATGCAAACTATATCATTTCTCAATTTGAATGTCAGTTATTCAGCCCCCACTCCTCTCCCAGGTCTTTGACATTGAGCTTCTGCTTCTATTCCTGTCCTGTGCTGAGAGCCAGAATAACACAGATGCCCAGCCAGCCACCCCTGTTGCTACAACCACATATACATACTTTCACAAGCCTCTTTTCTGAATCTGTGCAGACATCCAGGAAAAACCAGAGACAGAAACAGATGCACCTACTTTATGTTCCTCTGTTTAAAGTCGCTGGTGAATGAAGAACAACCGTGCAGTTAAACTGATTAGATAGAGAATAAAAATCTATACAGAAAATTAAGAGGCACACCTTACAGATGAAGCAGTCGGTGTAAAAATAGGTTTTCAACTAGCAGCTATTTTAATTACTGGTTATTCTTGAACTTTCTTCTGATTGGCTGATTAATGTTTGATGTAAAAATACCAGTAGCGATAGGATGGTGAAAAATGCCCCCTCAAATTGACGCATTTAGATTTTGGACCAACACTGTAAAAGTATTATTTTTAACTCTCATTAAAGACTACGAAGCCCATGCATATATGAGAAGCCGTGCCCGTTTTGTCCTCATTTTTGCAGACTTTGGTGCCTTTAGTGATTAAGCGATATTCAGAGTGGTTACTGTTTTGGCAGATATTTGGCAAGTCTTTACAGAATTATTGCTGTTAGCTAACCACCTGATAAAAATTTAGCTGCTTGAAATGCTGATAGCGACGCAGCAGCAGTAGCCACACTAAACTACAAAAAAAAAATAAAAATTTACCTTTAACCCTAAAAACTAGTCTGAAGTATCTGACCTTTAGCACTCTTCAGAGAGCCAGCTCTCCAAAAGGATCAATAGCAGTTCTTCTTCTTGCTAACATAACTCATATATCCTGTAGCTTTATTACTGGGTGACACATTAACTTAGTAACAAATGATGAGAAATGACGCAAACTGCAAACACAGGGCATTGTTTGAGTACAGCAGGTGTTTCATTCCTAGAACTTTGGGGCACCCAAACCTTTTGCACAAAATAAACAGGGAACGGACTCTTTAACGGTTCAGGCAAACACGTTGGCCTCACAGAGTTTATCAGGCAGCTAAATGTGTAACCTTGTAATCTCTACAGAGGATAATTCAGTAGGGGTGGGGTATGGAGAGGCAAAGAGAGAAACAGGAAAAAAAAAATCACTGACTTTGAGCTTCCAGCAGTTCACTTCTCGGCATCTAATGAGGAACAAACAGTAAGTAATTCACCCAGGAGCCGCCTGCCTTGCGGGTCAAATGGTCAGTATGTCAGTGTGTCAGTAGCTTAATAAAAGAGAAAGGTGAATTTTGACCTTCCACACGTTCCCTGAGACATACGTGCAAGAACACACGCACGCATGCCACTTCTCCATGATATAATCATGAAAACTAAATTATAAGGAGGACAATTTGTTTGTGTTGGTTTATTATAAGGGTTAAAATAACAAGAGATATACTAAGATTTACTCTAGGGTGTATACAAGTCGGCGTGCCTTTAATTCTTTGTTACCTACTCATAATGACTGGCAGAAAATGCATTCAGCAAAAGTTGGAGGCCTTGTGCTGGCGCTCTATACTGTACATACTGGAAACACTTAAGTGCTTGTTGTATCATGCCTCCTAATTGGGTGTAGGCTTACAGTGTTTCACAGAGCTGTATAACAACAGTCCACTGCGACTGTTCCTTGTTGCATAGGAACTACATTACATTGGAACTGTCTTAAACATCATGACTGCTCAATTACATCTCTGATACACACATATATATATATATATATATATATATATATATATATATATATATATACACACACTTTGTTTTTAACTCTCTTAGAATACTACAACTTGAGACTGCAGCATGCATTAAATTAACATATACAATCTGGCCACCTGTGCATTTAGCTTACTTTATTTAAAAAGACGCAAACACAAGCGGAAGCCAAAGCTGAGGCCCACTTGGGGGAGATTAGAACAGAGCTAAGAAAGTCACAGACGTCCTACACTGGCTGTCAGCTTATGACACGAGTCTTGTGATCTTTCACTGTCTGCTAGGTTATAAATAAGTGGAACACATTTTGTAGAAGTGCTGTCTAGTGCAGCAAACGAGAGGAAGTGTCAGAAGTCCAGACATCACAACAGGCCCGAGCCCATCTGCACGCCTAAACATTTGGAATGACTCAATGCTCTGAAATCAAAATGATTCAAGATGGGATAATAAAGCAAAAAAAATGCTGATGTGCTTTTCCAGTGAGGACACGACAGGTTGTGTGACTAAACTACATTTTGAGTGCAGCCAACTAAGAAAGGGCTGTGGATTGTTTACATTTGAATATCCTGCCAGAAAGGGAACCTCCCTCCACCAGAGCCCCCCCCTTCCCTACCTCCCCACCTCCCTATCTTTTAAGTGC
>VVHJ01009330.1:9030-19511 GCA_015107715.1 Tylochromis polylepis | reverse complement strand
GCTGGTCATCATCCCATTTGCATAGATATTTTCTGTGCTTCTTTTCACTTAAAGAAAGCACGGAGTTTGTTAGAGTTTTTCTGGATCTACATATGTCAGAGTGAACCCCAGAAATGTGGGCTGAAACCGGCATGTGTGCTTTGAGTTCATCTGCAGCAGAGGCGCTTTTGTGTCGCAGCGAAACGACTTTTTTCTCCTTCCTCTACCAGCGTGTAAAATCTCAAAAACCGAGACAGGCGTCCCCCATCTCTCTCCATCCATCAAGCGTGGCTTAGCCTGTGGAACTGACAACCAAGTCAGTGTGGCAGTCTGTCCACGGCTGCTTGTTTTGGTTAATGCGATCTCGGCGCTGACACACAAAGCCTTTGTTTTCCATCATGCTGCTGTGAGTGCCCACCCGCTCTGCCAGCCTGCCAGTCTGTCGCCTGGCATTAACTACCCCCGCTCAACTGAGCACATGGGGCACTTGGTTTCCTCTCTCGCGCTCTCTCTCCTTCCCTTTTCTCTTCCTCACCCATGGTACCACTCCTTGTCCCGGCCAATCACGTCAGCCAGTGTTCTGAGTGGAGTGATGTAACGCGCCGCCTCCGCCAATGGGACCGAGCGTTATTTTTTGACTGACCGGCTGCCTCGGGTGCATGCCATTTGACACGGCGGGGTTACCGTGAGAGTCAATGTAACCATGGTGATGGCTTTTCCAAAACACTGAGAGCTAGCCGGTTGTACAGCTATGCTGTTAACCCACAGGCTAATTGTGTGAATGGATGGGAATAATTGCATTTCACCTAATTGGGAGCTGTTGCCAGCTTTTCCAGTGGCAGTTTCGGGGTGGGAAAATGCGTAGCAGTAATTCGTTTAAAGACTGTTAGGCTCATTTGGATTATACACACACTTGAGCACAGCTGTGTGGCCCAAGACCAAAAAGGAAGAAACACTACGCAGCCCGAAAAGGTGGAGCGCTTTACTATAGAAATGCACGTTTTAAATAACGCTTTAATCAACTTCTTCTGCTACGCCGAATCACCGTCAGCGTTCGCAGGGCCGCGTGGTACCTGGCTAACCGTCTGCTACATAGGCATGTGCAAAGAATCAAAGGCAGCCAACGAGTTAACTAGCCAGGCAGGCGTGCGGTCGGGGGATCCAAACGCCCAACAATCTGGGGCCCCAATCCAAAGTGGCCCAAATCCAATTTGTTTGGCTCAGGGCTGCAAATTGCTCTGTGCATTGAGTCTCCAAATAGCTGTCAACCACTCCCGCTTGGCGTCCTGTATCGCTTAATTCGCTCCTGGAGCATGTAATTGTCATAATAAGAAAAATATTGAGGTGATAATAACCAGTTACTTTGAGATGCCCCCCCGCCCGGCCTCGAGACACACACACACACACACACACACACACACACACGCGCGCGCGCGCACGCTCGCATATACACACATAATGGGCCGAGACCGCCATCTACACATTTCACACAACATTGGAGAGGCAGTCGCTCATGACCCTTCACCTCGCTGGTGTTGGTGCCTGCCTGCACTGTCGTTTAGTGCTCCTCTGTTTGTGTGTGCGTGACAGGAACACAGGCTGCCGGGCTGTCACAGCAAGACATGCTTGAGCACTGATGCGGCCGAGGGGACAGATGAGGCATCGCACACACGCACTCCCCCATCCCATTCCTCACTCATACTATTGACCTGCTCTCACTCTCACACACTTGCACACACACACCCTGGGAGGGTATAAGGCATCAGTGTGAAGCAGGGAGCTGTCACATCCAGCAGACTGCGGGCCTTTTCCCCTGACCATGGTGCTGATGTTGTCTCCTCTCACCACACACTGGGAATTAATCAAAGTTGCTATGGTGGAAGGCACTGAGCGCGTGTGTGTGTGTGTGCAAATGCGGTTGTCTGTCTAGACAGGGAGGAGCCAATGGCTGCAGCTTCCTGTGGGCTACAGGAAAACAGAGCGACTGAAGAAACTAGCTTCCTCTCTCCTCTCTTTCCCATCCACACACACACACAAAAAGCCCGTTTTTTCTGTCTCCCTCTCTCTGTCTGCCCCAGTCGGAGGCGTAGTATGGCTCAGGGCTCTCCACCAGATGGCTAGCCAGCTAACCCGAGCCTGAAACACAAACCCAAACACAGCGACAGAGCGCCGCGAGGGGCAGCATTCGAAAACAACCTCCCTTACGGCGGCACACAAGCAAAATATGGACTTGTCCTTTCAAGTTTTATAACTCAGCACCAATTCTAAGAACACGGCTCCGTCGTCAGCGCAAGAACAAAAGCGCGCCCTAAAATGACGGAGCCAACATTTTTTTTTGGGGGGGGGGGTCTAATACGGACGTCTGCGCTCATCATTAACGGCCAGCTCCGTCAAATTACTACACATAAATATTTGATCTCGCTGCGAGAGGTCTCTGGGCACACACGCATTTTTCCAGGTTGTGAAATATCTGTGACTGAATGTTGTGGTGCTCACAGAAATGAAGGATTACGTTTTTAAAAATTCAGCAGCAACATCTCTTGGAACAGGGTTCCTATTACTATAGATAATCAGAGAACAGCTGTCAACAGTTTTCACGGGGACTCTTTGTTTCTGGAAATGATGTTGTTGAATTATTTAAATGTCACTTCTTAATGCTGTTGGCACCACAGACTGAAAGCCATTCACTTGGCTTGCACTGGGGGAGGGCTGCGGGAATAATGGACAGATACTTTCTATTTCATCCCTCGTTTCTTTCACTGGACTCTTGTGTTGTGAACACATTCCTTCACAGACGTGTAAAAGACTAAAGACTAAATTGAACCTTTTTCAGCGTACGCGCGAACCCGGGAGTATCATTTCAATGTGAAATGCGAACATTACCTTGGAATTCTTTTCAGCGTGCATGTCATTATAGTGCTGATGTTTTTTACTCGTGTGACTATACATCCACACAAGACCTGCTTTCACAGGTCAAGAGTGAAATCCATTATAATGTTAAACCTTGAAAAGATGCGTACTCGGCTTCACCACGGTACAGTATGCACTGAAATAACACCTCGGTGGGCTCAGAGGCCAGTTTTATTCTCTCTTTCTCTTCTCTGGGTAAATACGATGATGTAAACTGTAATTAACTCCAATAGTTATCGTTTGTAGGCCTGAGGGACAGGTCTTCTCACGGCAGCACCGCACTCATTTATCGGCTCCGGCCGCAGTACTTTCTATCTTTATGGTGCACTGGAGACTAAGAGGAAATGCTATTACACAAAGATGCTTTTTTATCCTCTCCCAAAACCGTAGATTGAGGCAAAATCCAAATGAAATGCCATGCAAATGAATCCAAATGGACTGCTGAATGTCTGTGCGCGCGCGTGTTTGAAAGAGGGTTTTAATGCGATGCCCCATGTAGAGCACCAAACTGTAATACCCTTCAATAAGTGCTATTAAGCACAGAAATAAGAAGAGAAATGAGAAGAAGAGAGACACTTTGTGGAGGAAGATTTAACATAACACCCACTCCATAATTTCCCTCTCTGATGTCAATCAGCTGGAATGTGTACCGAGGCTGCAGCGATGATGGTAATTGGTGACGATGATGAGAATTGATAGAAATGAAGATTATTTAGACACTTGCAAGCGCACATTATCATACATCGTGCCACCGTTTTAATATTTTTTGTTTCGTTCACGTAGGACTGTGCAAACAAGTCTTTGCAGGATATGTGCATGTGGGTGTGCTGATATATTTATGTGCATGTTTGTGAAGATAAGAGTTTTTGAAGAGTCTCTGCCACTTCCCGAGGGTATCAAAGTAAAACCTTCTGTGAGGACAAGAGGCAGACACGGAGACTCCAAATACACTCGGGGGAACTCTTTGCAGAGATGTTTGCCATGCTTCAGGCTTGCCAAAAACCCATGTGGGCTTTAGGCTAGCACCCAGCAGGCAGTGAAATATGTTAGCATGCCAACCCACAGACCTCTGTCTTGTGCCATGAGCTTCAAGGATGAGTCTCGAGCGCCTCGAGTTTCAAACTGCCAGTTATTTAAGCCTGCCCTGGACTGCCACGGCCCGTTTAATTTGTGAACTGACCATGACTTGGCAACAGTCAGAGCACAGCACAGTATTTAGGGTGTTATGCTAAAGCACATTAGGATACTTTGCATTACAAAATCCCCCATGTTGGTTTGCACGGAGGTTTCATCAGGATAGCGGCCCGCTCGTTCTGCTGCAACTAAACTGCAAACACGGAGTTTCTTTGTATAGTTTCTTTGCTCTCCCAGCTGCGGCTTTAATGCCTTTATACCACGAATCATGCATGAGTCATTGCTCTGTGGATTCCAGTAGTGCATTTTAGCCCTAACCATCTTGGCTTTGTAAAGCCAACCAGATGTCACAAGTGAGCCCATCTGATTGGGGAAGCACGGGCACCAAGTCGCCTAAATCCTACTTTACCGTGTATTTCACTCCTACTGTACTGTACTGTATGACTGAGACTGCACGTTCATCTGGAAACGGTTTATCGAGGTCACAAATTACACAGAATTATTTTTCCAGCAATTTTTCCTGCTTATCTTTTCTATACAGGCAATGATCAGGACACTTCCTACACAAACAGTCTCTTCTTGAAGTCAGTGGTGATGTTGTACTTGATTGATGCGCAAACATTTACAGCTGTATACGTGCTGTCAAACCTTTTGCACACCTGGGCAGCACTGTGGAGCTGTTTTAGGTGTAATTAGGTTTTCTAAGCAGTCTGAGGCCTTTATAATGCTGTGGTTGTAAGGCGGAGAGATGAGCAGCTACTCCTGCGCTTGATTCCCCGGTTCTAAAGAAAAGTAAATATATGCAGAAGTAACTCTGCACGTAGACAGCGTTCACAGGACATACCCCTGCATTATTGAGCAAAACGCTAGTTTGAACCACAATTTGTGAATACAGAGGAACTATTTTGTGGTTTAAAGAGCAGTCTGCACTATTTGGAAGTCTACATTGTTAAAGACAGTCCCTTTGCTCTCTGTCTGTTTTTGTTATCTGGAACAAAAGACGCCTAAGAACAAACCGTTCAGGGCTTCCCAAAGTTGTGCAGAGGAGAGCCACGGCAGCACTGAAAAGCAATTGTGCCTTTATTTTCACTTCTGCTTCTGCACACTTCACAAAGCCTCGACAATCTCTTGATAATACCGCTGCATCTTGATAAGAGCGAACGAAAGCTCTCTTTGTTTTTCAGCACCAGCGCTGGGATGAAAACCTCGGAGTGGTCCTGGAGTTAAGGGTCAAAGAGTCGTGCGGACGCCTGACACAGGATACCAACAGAGTCGCTAGGCTGGGGGTCGACGCTGACTTTGATTCCACCGAATTAACAATTACTGCTTGTCGCAAGATAGGGGGCTCGCTGAGTGATAACTGCCCCGGCTCTTAAGCTTCTCATACTGTGGAGATATGGGGAGGGCCACTTTGAAAGGGACATTTGAGGCCCTATTACCCCTAAGCTGTTAAAGACGCTCCAAATCTAGCACCGCTTGTCTCCAAACCAGAGGGATTAGTGTTGAGTTTCATTCCGATTCCTCTTGATAATATGCCAAGCTGTGGCAGCTAGAAGTGCTTAGCCACTGGGCCGTATTCACTTAACGCCTCCCACTGTTCCCAGCACCAGGAATAATGACAGGAAAGTGATTCGAACGAGTGACATCATCCTTTAAGTGGCTAAATGCACACGGTGGCCGGCCATCTTTGCTCAGGTACAAAGTCGAAGGCGCCACAAACACCGCCCGCCCGGCCGACCTTTCACACGCCACGCTCGGTCATTGGTATTCTGCAGTAGTTTAAAGCGGCGCAGGAGACGGGCCGAGCCCGCTCATTGTCAGAGCTGCTGAAACTTTTTTTCATTAGTCCGCAAAGGTTCTTCACACTTTAGTTTTTAATGCACAAGCCGACCACTCACCGCCTCCCCTCTCTCACACACACACCATATTTGTTCTGCACGTATTGGTTCTGCTAATGTTTTTATTTATGGCATTCCAGCATGACATCCTGCCATCCACCCACCCCCTCCTCACCTCTCCACTCACCCAAGAGAGAACTGAACAACAACGCATGACACACAGCGTGCATATGTGTGTGTGTGTGTGTGTGTGTGTGTGTGTGTGTGTGTGTGTGTGTGTGTGAGTGTGAGAGAGAGAGAGAGAGAGAGAGAGAGAGAGAGAGAGAGAGAGAGATGGAAGGAGAGGAGTGAAATAAAGAAATAAATAAAGGGGCCCAAATTCCTCATTTCTAATTCAACTGCTCGTTCAGCTTAACCTCTCTCTCCTCAGCAATTAAAGCGCACGCCACATCCTTCACGCTGCGTACAGCCGAGGCTAAATAATGCAGGGGGCATCCAGCACCCGCATCCTTTATCATCCCAAATGACAGCCATTTGCATATCTCCCCAGTCAATTAGAGCGCGGCGGAATAATCAGCCCATAATTGGGGGAGAGCGTCGGTAATCACCCGCCCTGGCACACCGACAGGGCCATTGGAGAAGCGAGGGGGGAGAGGTTGGGTGCGCGCGCGCGCGTGTGTGTGTGTGTGTGTGTGTGTGTGAGACAGTCCACCCGACTGCAGACTCTTCACTTCAAACTAACACGTCCAAACAACGAGTGTAACTTCTCCCCGGTTCCCTGTAATGCTCTCAGGCATCCGCTCTTCACTAATTTGCACGTAGCAGCTGCCTCAGTCTCTCAGACCCGGGCACATCATTTCTAAGCGATATCTTTCATCAAAATGGGTCAGTAAGGAACTTTTAATAGTATGAAAACAATGCACAGAACAAAGGTTTCATTCCAGATGCCATTTCTTTATCAAAGCTCTGCTGGTGTCCAAGCCGGATTCAAGGGTTCGCGATCGCTGACGTCAGTAATATATTTTATTTCCGTGCCAGCGATTCAGTGGATGGATTTGCCGAAGGTAACGCTCCACAGGAGCGACATGTTCCTGCCTGCCTGTGAGTCTTCTGTGAAAGCTTTTAAATTCACACCCTATTCCTTTTATATCGCAACAAAGCAGAACAAGGACCAGCCCAGAACATTGTGAGAAAGAGTGCTGAGACACTAGGAGGAAAATCCCTTGCCTGTCCCCTTTAGATGCAGACAGAGTCGTTTCATGGGAAGTTTTCTGGGCAGCTTTGAAGTGCAGCAGCTTCACAGCCCGTGTATTTCCTGCTGAAAGAGGAATGACCATTTTTGTCAAACAGCGTTTCCTTTAATACACTGTAACCTCCCTTTCCTCGGATGCTTTGGTGCTGTCCTCTGAACATGACAAATAAAAGGATGACTGGAGAGAGAAAGGGAGAAAGAGGGGTTGACAGTAATGGGTGCAGAGTGTGTGTGTGTCTGTGTGTGTGTGCACGTGGAAAGGAACATCAGAGAAACCCAGGCAAGGTTAGTTGCCGTCTGCAGCTCCATCCTTTTGTGTTTCCCCAGCTGCTTTCTTTTACCCCGTGCCTTTGTATTTACTCTACCCAATCCAGTTCAATGTTAGCCAGCGCTGCCTCTGTGGCTTTTCAGGTTTACTGCTGCTTTGGAGAGATGAAACACTTCTCCTTGATAGAAGTTGCAAGAAATACAGAAAGGAAGTTGGAGACTGGAGGGAGGGGATGGGGAGGGAGGCGAGGACAGTGTGGGGAATGACGGCGATGATTTGGTGCGATTTAACCTCTACAGACGGGGCAGAGCAGACGATCTGTGAGACAAAGCAGTTCAAACAGAAACAAAAAAGACATTTTTGAAGAGACTACAGAAAATGCAAGAGTGGCAGCATCATTTACCAGCTCTCGCCGTCCACGGAGGGAGGAAACATCGATTTCCTTTTCACTCTTTTTTTTGTGTGTGTTTTTTTAGGGGGTGTCTTTTTCTGTTTAATCCACCATTCCTCTACTCTCGGGGGATCTGTGGCATTTCCTGCCAGCCAGCCAGCCCTGTGCTGCAGAGACTTATGCATCACTGTCAAAATGACTCTGATCAAAACAGGGGGAGCGCGCGGAGGGAGGGGGATCTGGTTTAAGAGTCTGGCTTGATTGGTGCATGGCTAAACTCTTCCCCCATTGGACGTTCCGCCTGTCAGCGTGTCTGCCTCGGTAATCTATCAGCCCGAGCTGCCGATCAATAACGGGAATGGTGGAATTTTGAGAGATATCTTGTCGTGATCTGTGCATACTAAGAATTTCTGTGCTGTAAAATTATTATCTGATGCAGCATCAAGGCAGAAAATCGGAGCAGTCACTGATTATTTCGGGGAACTTTGTGCACAATATTTTCTTTGTTGTTTGACCTTCAGCCGGGATTATTTTGCATTTGCAGCTCACTATCGTTGTGCGTGAGATTTAGGAACTTACATCCATGATTTGTTTCATGGAGTGCATTTACAAAAGAAGAAAAGTCTGCAGGTTAATCAGAGAACGGCGGACCAAACTGACAAAAACTTTAATCAAAAATGTGTATACAGTTTGTCTTTTGCCGATTAGGAGAATGACAAATAAAGTTAAGTGACACCGGAGGGCCTGAGGGGAAATGCTTTCATCTTTCTCAGTTACATTTGCTCTCTTATGGGGTTTCTGCACTGGTTCCATATTTATAAGCAGACAGAGCAGGTGAATAGCGTAATATCACCATAAAAATTAAGAGAATTATTTTAATATTTAAAGTTTTCTGGGACGTTTTAAATATGTAAATGGCGTCGTCTCATTAATTATGCACTCATTTGCATAAATCTCTAATTTGGAAAGAGCAAAACACTATGAACACGCTGCGTTCAAAGATTCTCACCAATAATTGTGCTAAAACTATAAACTGAGTTTGAGCATTCGAGTGAATATTTGAGAATCTGAGAACGCGTTCACAAATTTGTGGCCATTTGTTGCGATCCTGCCGTAGCATCCTCATGGAGATAATACGTCCGCACACAGGCGGATACATCAATCTTTCCCTTTGTATTATTCCACGCATCCTCACGAGGAGCTTTCTAAATGACTGCCGTTCACTTTGGATGCTAACAGAGGAAGAAAGAGTAAGGAGGATTCTCGTTTTAGGTCATTCGAGTCATATAAGGTTATTACGGCAGACAGACAGCGGCCCTCTCAGGACAGGCCCTCGTCATCAGCCCACATTTCAGAGCGTTCAAACAAACTTTTTAGCGGTGAAAACAAATTGGGCTCACCATCAAAGAGACTTTTCAAAAAGCCATTTCTCTATGCCAGTTCAAAAGAACCCTGGTTGGTAAACAGGCATGGAGAATTCACAGCACAAATATTGCAGGAGGTACAAATGGCTGGAGCTTCACCACAACAAAGGCGCAGGGAGAAGGAGTGGAGGGGTGTAATTCATCACACACTCAACAAAAGCAAGTGTGACTGACTGTCCATGACCAAAGAAACAAAACAAAACAAAAAAACTTCTCCTTAATTGGAGAAGCCGTTGTTTTTTCCATTCCAAACCCTCTCCATCTTTTGTTTTTTCCCTCCATCCAATTTCGTGCTGCTCAGTCTGTCCTTGCCCTCTACGCCTCCCTCCCCAATCTCCTTTTCCTTCTCTTTTTTTCCCCTCTTCTTCCCCTCCCTTTTCCCCCGTTTCTTCATTAAAACAGCTGTGAGTTATTCTGGCCTCCGACTTAAATTAGAAGCCAGACAGCACTGCAGGAAGAGGGAGAAAGAATTAAGGGAGAGGAGGTTAAAGAAAAAGGGGTCGAGGAGAAAAGAATGGGGTGGTTGAGAAGGAGAAAAACCTCTGGGTCCTATACGGCTTGTGAGATTTCTTAACAAACAGACGGACAGGCAGAACGAGGCCTTGCTGCGCATACCGGCTTTCCATCTACCTCGGGCAAAATCTCATTTGTCGGGGATTCGGCTGAAGACCGGAGGATAGAGAGACAGAGATCGAACGAGAGCGGCAGCAGCCGACTCGAGCCCGTCCCTCCGTCGAGCCGTCATTAGCTATGCACAAGACAAACTGCTGACACAAAGTCACACAGCATGCTGAGCAGGGGATTGTGGGTAGGCAGGAGGAATCCATCCCTTCGTCCCTCCACCTGTCTATCGACATCCGCGGCTCTCCCTTGTCTGCCTCCGGTTTTTGCAATTACAATCAAAAGACAGCATCCCCCCCGAGCACTGACTGACGGCTTGGATTAACCGAGATGCGGAGAGGCCTTGGAAAGCTGTGTGTGTTTGCATGCGTCTGTGCCTGTCAGCAGCCCTTCCTGTCCGTCTCTGCTTGCATCCTGTATAGTTTTGTATGTGCGGCATGCTCCGGCGTCAGGATTGACGTGCGAGTTTCTGCGTTTGTGTCTCCCCCTGTCTATCAGGTGATTTTTGCTTGGATATCTGCAGGTGCGCGGTATCAGTGTGCAGTGTTGGCTTGTGCACGTGTATGGCTGCATTGCTGCATTAGCGTGAATCACAGTGCAATTATGCATTTCAATTAAATCCCACAGTGTGGATCATTTTGGGGGGGGGGGGGGGGAAAGTTTC
>VVHJ01009319.1:0-17035 GCA_015107715.1 Tylochromis polylepis | reverse complement strand
CCAAGTAACAGCAATGAGACTGACTCTGATGAGGACGAGAGGGATGCGGGTGTGCTTGACGCCGCAATCGCGCAATTGTTTAACTCAGACACTGATGGTGAAGATTTTGAAGGATTTGCGGAAGAGGAATGAACTGACAAGTATGTGTATCGTTTTGTATTTCACGAGTTACAGCTTAAATTTTTTGAGTTTTTGAAATTATTCAGTTTGTTGGTATTTAAGTTTTTAATTAAATTAACCCATCTTTAAAAATGTTTATTATTCCGCAATACAACACAGTTAATTTCGTATTTCATGAATTAAAACTGAAAAATGTTGTGAGTTATTGAAATAATTGACTTTATAATAAATAAATTGAGTAATATTTGACTTATCTGGCCGTTTTGTCTCGCTTAATTGATGCGCCTTACAATCCGGTGCGCCTTATTTATGAAAACTGACACAGCTATTTATAGTGTGCCTTATGATCCGGTGCACCTTATGGTCCGAAAAATACGGTACCTGGGAATCCCACAGGCAAATGGGAATCATAAAGAGGCCACTAGGAAAGCTGCAAATATCAAATACCCTTAGAGAGTAAGAAAAGTCCTGAGGAGTCAGCTCAATGGGAAGAACAAGATCCAGGCAATTAACACCTATGCCCGGCCAATCATCAGATACCCTGCTGGGATAATAAGCCAGCCAAAGGAGGAGCTAGATGCCACTGACATCAAGACAAGTAAGCTCCTTACCATGAATGGAGGGTTTCACACCAAATCCAGCACCCTGAAACTGTATGCTAAGGAAAGTAAGGGGGCTAAGGGCTAGTGAGTGTCAAAACCATTATCCAGGATGAGACAACAAACATTCATGAGTACATCAGGAAGATGGCCACAACTGACCAGATGCATAGTGAATACCACAGGTGTAAAAAGAGGGATTTGTTAGAATGTATTTTTTTTTATCTTTAATGCTTATGTACCTCATTATTTTATATTTCACAATTACGTCAGAATTTTTATCACACATTTATGTATAACTGCACACATATGTATTGTAGTATAGAGACTTGAAACACTGACAATAACAGATATTAACAGGGAGAAGCACCCCCCCTCTGAGGAATGTAAGGGGGATGGTCTCTCTGCACAAGTGATGGTACAACAAGGTACAGAAACTTTAAGGAAAACAGGTCTATAAATTCTGGTGTTATCGAGAACCCTCTTCCCTTCTCTCTCTCTACAGGACTGACCGGAGGACAAGAGACAAAGAGTTGTCTTCATATTACAGTGAGAAGTTTGCGCTATACAGGGCAAGATGACCCGAGGGATGGACCGAAGGGCCAAGTTTAAATCGCAGTCTTCCCCCAACTTTTTAATCAATCACATTAAGATTTTGTTTTTATGTTACATAAAAGCTGCTTGGGTGCGGCATCCTTTGTCTCTCTGAGTCCTGAAAGACAGAGGTCTATGGCGTTATGTAAAATTAACTTGAAATTCTAAATTTGGAAAAATTATTGTAACCCAGCTGGCGAAACGGGTTAAAATGAGATAAGATTTGTAAGTGATTTGTCTAATTATACAATCATTTTTTAAAATTTGTTTTCTTTTATTGTTACAATAAGTGATGATGTGAAAAAAATGTGTTTTAGTTCTACACTTCTTGCTGTGCCTAGCAGGAGCTTTTATTTTAAAGATCTACAGGAAGTTGTGTGTTACCAGTAACTGGAAGAAAAAAAAAGAAAAAAGCCAACGCTGTCTTGATTAGCAGCTTGCAAAGCTTCTTAAAGGTTGTTAAAAAGTGTCCCAGAAGTTATTGGCTAGCATCTCAATAGTGAGATGAATGTTAGGCAGAGCTGCCGAAATCAGCAGAAGTGGCAGCTAAAATAATGGTGTTCTACATGTCTCTGTAAGCTAACTAACTTACCCTCTATGTTCAACAATCGCAACAAGAGTAATCACATATTGCACTCATGTTATTTTTTTTGTGGGTTGCAGATGTTACTTTTGATGATGCTAATCATAGTAGTTGATGCATAAAATGGTATTTTCTACTGTATCTGTTATATCAATGAGGAGTGTTAGTGTTCTGAGGAAACACAATTTCATAACTTTTTGTGCAGAATTTAATTTGCCTAATAATTGTGTTACGTGTGTGTGTGTGTGTGTGTGTGTGTGTGTGTGTGTGTGTATCGCAACTTTGTTGGTTAGGCTGAAGTTCTAACAACAGCTACAATTTCACTGGTTAACTGAAGAGTTTTCAGGATGGTAAACAATTGCAAATTGCAGTTATTGTTTAATTGTTGAATTTACGATTCACTTGAATACTTTAAAAGAGAATGTAAAGTGGAACTTTATTATATGAAAATGAAGTGATAGATCAGAGACTATAAACCTGTTTCTAAATACAGGTCAGGTCTTTTATTGAGCTATGAGATCCATGAGGAAAGTCCAGTGATTCCATTTGATGCGAGCCTCCCAGTTTGATCTTCAGGATCCAGATCGGCACAACCAGTCAGACGGCAAATGATTTATCTGGTTTCTGGTAGGACTGCACCAGTCATCCCAACTGACAAAAAGAGTGCACTCTAGACTGTGAATACACCAGGCGTGAAACTGCTCTAGACTGTAAACTCTCTAGACTTGTGATGTTGCTGACTTTGATTTTTATATTTTTTTGTGCTGCAGTGCATGACTGACAGATCATTACAGATCATTCCCTCATCTGATTTGTTCTCTGATTTGACTGACCATCGACTCTATATAACTCTAAGGAACAAACTGAAGATAAGGTTGCAACCTAAAAAAATACATTTTAAATGGACAATTCAAATAATTAAGGACAATGTGTTTTACTTTTATTTTAGTTTGTAAAGGGCCCAGGTTGTAATTTCTGTTATGAAGCTGTTACCTGTTGATAAGTAAAGTCAAGGTTAATTGAAATTCCTATGTTTTATGATTATTTGCACTCATATCCAGCTCCTCCCCAAACTTAGAGCGAGGTGTACTTGCCCAGGAATGGGTTACATTATAATTGAGCATATTTGTCTTCTCTCAAAAAAAGAACATGACACAGTACATTTACCATTTACTGTGTCTGGTTCGTTAGCCGTCACTGGTTTTTCTGTCTGTACAGCTCTAGATTACTCACTTTCCTGAATACTGTCCAGCATTCCATTAAGATTTTTTTTTCCCTGTCCCTTTCGGCAGTGTAGCAATCAGAATTATTGTATGAAGGCCAAGAAAAATGCTCAGCGGCTTTGCCATACTGGTCCACTTGATTGATCTTTATTATTTATTTATTTGTTTTTTTTTTACTTTTAAGTTTTTACAATCCGAACAGACATGACTGGGGGATAGGAGGGGGAAAGATGTAGACAAGAGAAGTTCAAGAAAAGGAGAGGGAAAGAAAAACAGAGAAGAGGGACAGTGAGAAAAGACACAAAAAATCTGCTAGATCACCTGCTGGGAAAGAAAAAGAAGAAGGAAACAAACAAAAAGAGAACAACACGGTAGGGAAACCACAGCAACAACCTAGATAAGTATAAGTAACAGTAAATAATAAATACTGAATGTTACTGAGCAGCACACAAGACCGACAACGCACGATATGCTTAGAGGCAGCAGCCAAGGAAGATCGCGTGTGTCTGTAAACACCTGTGTGCACAGCTGTGTGTGTGAGCGTACTTGTATTCAAAAGGTTTCTCCATGTAACTATCTAATAGTAGGTGTGGGGAGCCATAGCCCTGCCCCCCCAGGACATGAAGCACGCATGGAGGAGATCCAGGCTCCAGAAGTCTAGAGGCCCCCCAGAGCACGAGAGCCCAAGGAGGATCACTGGAGGGGCTGCCATGCCACCCTCCCAGATAAGAGCTGAGGAGAGCCCCAGACAGGGGGGTCACCCAGCAGCCATGGTGCAGAAGCCACAAGGGGCTGCGGCGACGTGCCCGCAGGCTCCGCCGGCAGCCGGCTACGTCAGAGCGGACTGAGCCCCAGGCCCAGAGGCCACCCCACCCTCCCACCTTCCATTCAATCAAATTACTTCAAACTTTTTTCAAATATGTATGAAAGAGCAAAAATAGTAACACACTGTCAGAGGTTTAGTTGAGACAAATACACATACTTTCAGTCTTGTGTCCCAGTTGCAACGGTGTCTGAAATACTCACTAGCCCATCTGACATCAACAACCATGCCACGTTAAATCATCATTTTTCCATTTTCTGATGCTTGGTTTGAAGTTCGTCAGGCTGTCTTGAAAATATCTACATGCCTAAATGCTTTGAGCAGTGAAACATTTGCACCTGATAATGTAGTTGCTGAATGTTCGTAGCATGACTTTACTGGACTATACAGTAATTGGTGCTATGTTTTCAGATATTTTCTCTCTGTTTTCTGAGGCATTTAGTTTAATGAGCATTCTGCTCTTTTCAATGTTTCTTAAATTTTCTGAAAATGTTTTACTGAAAATGTTTTATTAGGCCTAAACTTTTTGCAGAGCTCTTTCCAAAGTCAGTAATGTTTTGAGAAAAAACCGAAACATTTTGATGACTCAGTCTTTAAAGGGTGGTGAAAGGTTTTTATTCATTAATTCAGTTGAAATGACTGACTATTCGGTGATTGACTATTTGTTTTGACAGTTGTGAAAAAGGATTTGATTGTTGGACTGTCTTTTGCACAGGTGACTCAGTGTTATGAAAGTTGTCCTGTTTTGAGAACTGCATGAAAAGTGGTGAGAATGACTTTTCTGCTGTGAAAACTGAGTCAAATAGATTGAGAAAACCAGCAACAGGTGTTTTTCTGTATTTCTTAACTACTGCATATCATGGTCCGGGTGAACTGCTGGTAATTTTCCGCTGAGTTCCATATTCTCCTGTGGCCGCCCTTGGGCGGAGCTGTCATCCTCTCACCTGCCCAACTCACCTGGAACTAATCCTGGGCAATCTACAAAGGGTATTTATGACCAGCGACGCTGTCTCTTCACAGCCAGTTCGTCAACTTACCAATGTTGGTAACAGGCTCACTCTTTCCGTGACTAAGTTTGTGTACTTACCTCATTCTCTTTGTGCTACAGTTGTCTTGTCACGCACTGCTCCACTCCACTCCTCAGCTGCGCTCACCATCCACAGGTTTCCATGGGAACCTTGGAACTCAAGTCAGCCCATCGTCACTGTACTCAGCTCGTCACCCGGACCTTTACATCCCCCTCTAAGTATCACAGGCTCCACTTGCCAAGTAAGCCCTTAACTTTCATTCTCTCCTGGATGACCTTTGTACCTCCATTAACTACCGTCTCCTCAGTTCACAGTTTGCCACACTAGACCTTCACGCTATGAGTCACACCCTGTGCTTACCACTGTTCGGCCTCACTACATTAGATCGCCAAGTCCTGAGTCCCTTGTTGAGTTTAAATCCTTTGTTTATGTTTAAAGAATAAAGTTCGTGTGAAATTTAATCTATGGTCTCTGCATTTGGTTCTGCACTTGAATCCGCAGTCACGTACAGGCCTCCAGGCCCTTTTGACATTGCAATGCATTGTGGGAGCAAGAACCCACTGGACAAAACTGGATTTTGAACTCTGGAGCTGTAGAAGCTCCTTTTACAATTTTGAATTAACATAATGTTGTTCAAAAGACTTAATTCAACTATATTTTATTTTATGTTATATTCCTCAGCCTTGTAAACAGTATAATTGCATAATCACTGACACTAGCACCACTGACAAACAATGGGCTGTGAAGTCAGTTTCTGGATCATTAATATGCAAATTGTCATGACCTCTGATCAACAACCACTGATCAAAGGCCATTGATCAGTGACCATGAGTACCATGAGTAGCCATTCCCAAACAGAGAGTTGGGGAATGGCTGCAATCACAGCATTGTAAGATGGTGACAGATGTACCCTTAGGCCCCCTCCTCCATTCAGAGATGGTCTTTCCATTTTCACTTAAATGGTCTCCTTGACTCAAACCAGCGTTCCTCCCTGACCAGGACTCCTTCGAGGATGCCAGTGTTCACATTTTGGACAGAGAAGACAGATGGTTTGAAAGAGGAGTGAAAGAAGCATCTATGAAGCTGGTTCTGGTCAAATCCTGGCACAAAGAAGACCAAAAAACCCCTCAAAGTTACTACTTTTTTTGTAATTTCTCCACACCTGAATGATGCCCAGGATAAGAATCCAGGTATTCAGGTGGCATCTCTTACCTCTGTGACTGAGTTGTTCCTAATGTTTTGCTTCAGAAGTGACCAGATTACCACTGAGACTTGAGCAGAAAGGGGACACTGTGTGTGTTCATGATTACTGTCAGATTAACATAGAGTTCTCCTTTATTTCAAGGTGAATGTCTTGGATCTAGCGTAGAAGAGCGTTCACACTTTATGGGACATATTTGCAGCAGTGATGGCACAAACGAACAACTTTCATTCATGAGTCTGCAGTTAGATTCTTGTCAGGACTATTTTTTAGTTGTATCACTGTTTGGTTTGGTACTAAAAACTACCATCACTGAGATGTCATGATGTACTCAAGGTGTTTTTAAATGTTTCTGTCCATTTTACTTAGCTGTGCAATGACTGGACTAAATACTGGAAACATGCTGTATGTCAAACTTAATAACTATAATCAGTAAACAATACAAAAAGCTAAGCTACAAAAATGACTCTGTTGGATCAAAATCAAGCCCTCTCTGACTCTCTGTAAGCTACCCTGTGAAGTCCAAGCTAGTGTAACCGTAACCTTATGGTTTGGTAATACTGGAAATAATGGATTTGTGAGAACAGTTTCCAAAAGCTCTGACTGCACAGGGTTGGAGTTTTTATGGGTTTAGTTTAAGGTTTGCTGAATCAGATGTCAAAATTACAAAAATAAGAAATGACAAAAGTTCATTTCACTGATGTTGTATTTGTTGCATTTTAAAGTGTAGGCTAGTTACTATTCCATCCACTCCTGAGAGTCTTTTGCAGCCATGCTTCTGTTCAGTGATGAGAGGAAACGGACCTTCAGTACACAATGCAGTGTGAATATTAACACAACATTAGACTGCGGGACACAGCCCTCCCTGTCATATCTCTGCATCATCGCCGCACCTTCAGATGCAAACCAACAGCCGTGCTGGAATGTAATTGCCATTCAGCAAATATCATGCATGCTCATAAACTCCCCTGCTGGAATAGTTGCTCAGAGATGGACGGGGGTATTACTCAGAAATAAAACCAAAGCGTAATAAAAGCGTTCCTTTAAAAATTTATGTGAGCCGAGGCAGCTAAACACTGTGGGTGGTGGAGTGTAGGGAAAGAGTGCGTGCGTGCGTGTGCGTGTGTGTGTGTGTGTGTGTGTGTGTGCGCGCGCGCGATGGGAGTGTAAGTATGAGGCTAAACACTGTGGGTGGTGGAGTGTAGGGAAAGAGTGCGTGCGTGTGCGTGTGTGTGTGTGTGTGTGCGCGATGGGAGTGTAAGTATGAGGCTAAACACTGTGGGTGGTGGAGTGTAGGGAAAGAGTGCGTGCGTGTGTGCGTGCGTGCGTGTGTGCGTGGGTGCGAGTGTGTTTGAAAAGTTGGTACATGTGTGTATTACTTATTGGTATCTCTGAACTATTTGTGTACACACAGATATATTCCTGTGTGTACTTGCCTGTTATTATCTGTTCCTTTTTACCCGATTATCTGGACATGCATGTGTGGATATTTGTGTGTGTTTATGAATCCTCGGTGAATAGGTTATTGCACACAGTTTGGCAAGGGTCTAAAATGGGTCCCAGGCTTCTTGTGTACATATGACTTTATTACCTGAAGATGCTTAGATCTTATTTAGTTCATGTTCACCAAGCAGACTGGTAAGCAGCACCGTCAAATTCTACGATAACATTTTCCAACATTCAGAGAAAAACTGAAGAGAAAAAACTGTGAAGGTAAATATGTTGAAAAATGCGAGAGCTTGCAGAAAAAAAGTGAGAATGTGTAGAAAAAAAATCAAACTTTTATTTTGAAATATTTAAATTGACATTTACAACGGAGAAACTGATGAAGGCTCTTTTTATGATGCACAGATATTTACATTTGTCTGCCCTCTTTATAAACACAGTGGTGACTTTTAAATTTAAAAAAAGTTAATCACATGGTTTTGGTTATATTTAAATTAAACATCTACAGTGCTTAACAAATTTAGTAGACTGCCACTCAAAGGAAGATTTATACCACAGCTACCCCAAATTAACAACACTGGTAATTACCAAAATACGGTTTTATGTTTCTGTAATGGTTGATCTACCAGTATGTGCAAGTTCCTTAATAAGAATTAATGATTTTTTTATCCATGAATTTCCACATTTACTGTTTTCCAAAAAAGCTGAGAAATAGTCAATTATTATTATTATTATTATTATTATTATTATTTGATTAAGATGCTAAATTACAGTTTTTTTAAAAAAAAATTTTCATTCATGAACCCCAAAATTAGTTTAATTTGCTGAATGTTATATTTTTTTCTGTCGGCTCAGATTTGGGTGTAAAAATGTCAACAGTTGTTATTTGGCTCATAAATAAAATATAATTTTTGGTTTTAAACATGTTTTTGACAGATTTCAAAAATATTTGTAGCTGATAAAACATTTATGTTGGTAATGGAAATAATACAGTATTTACCATGCTAGCATCCCAACAGACATGAACACCAGACTAGTAACATTTGTAGCCAGCCAGTTTATACATCTTATGTTTTGCATATTTATATGATAATATTTAGGATGAAGTCATAGTTTGCTATATTAGCATTTATCTCAAAGCTCTGTTATCCCGTGATGGGACAACAGAGGGCACATAAAGTGATGCCCCAGAAGCTAAAAAGCTTAAATTAACAAATGCAATAGTTGTTACTTTTTAAGCATTTAATATTGATTCCAAGTTCTCCCGTATGAATTTGACCGAGTCTGTAGTTCCATTATTGCAAGAAACACAGCTTTAAATTGAGTCCATTAAATTTTGTAAGAAGGTTGAAGTTGTGTTGATGTTGGATAGTGTTTGGTACATGATGATCACAACAGCAGTTGGTTTTTAACAAGAGAGCCAGCTGAAGTTGTGTCTTCTTGTGCCTTTTTCAATTTAAATGCAGGAGAAGAAGCCAATCTGTTGGATGGATTATGTTTTTAAGTTGTGGAGTACACAGCACTGCTTTTTGAAAGTATATGTATACCTGCCAGCACTATATCACGAAATATAGAAATAACATGTTGGTGCTTATCCTCTATTGTTAGCAGCTCAACAAACTCATTAAAGTAGATCCTGTGGTGACCAGGATAGTCTGTACAGAGGTGTTGGGCTGACAGCCCACTGACTGGACTGAGCTAGCACTGTCTGCTTTTTCTGAGTTCAGCATTGTGTCTTTGATCAGTGGCTGCAGACCCAAACAAATGAGCTAATAAAGTAAGGTATGAGCATATTTCTACAGATGTCTCTGGATGCAATATATGGGTGTTTTAATATCTTGTTTCTAAGTCAAATTGCTCTCTTGTTCCTGATATTACCCTGCAGGGGAATCATTTTTCCATTTGCTCTTTGTATTTCAGTATATTTCGCTCAGTTGCCAGCATTTCATGAAACAGAACATTCTCCTTTTCAGCTCTTGCTCTTTGTCCAACCTTTATCTCTTTCTGTCCATCACTTCATCCGTCACTCGCCTCCTGAGTTCTTCCATTATTCAACAGTTCACCTTCTGCACCTCACCTCTCCTGCTGCGTCTTGCACCAAATCTAGTTTGAGAATTTATTGTCCTTGAAATTAGGTTTGCAGCAAAGCGTGCCGCACGATACAGACAATAAACAAAATCTAGTGGAACATATGAGCCACATATTATAATGAACCATAGAACAAGTATAAGATGGACTGACCAGGGACCCCTTTCTCTCTCTCACTTATACTGCATCATCTTTCATTCTTTGTAATGCTTCTTCTTTTTAGAATTTGCTTATTTGAATGATTTAAAACTATTGTATGACTCAAAATGATTGGCATTTTTACAAAACAGCAATATGACATTAAAACTTCAACCTAAACGAACAGTACTGTGTATCCTTCAGAGCATATGTACAAAGACTGAATGCCTCCCATCAGCACATGGTTTCCTATAGCTTCTGTGAAAAATGAACTACATGTATTTAAGTAAAACAGTTCACGTATTCTTTGCAATAACTGCAGCGTTCATTATCGTTAAAAACAAATCTGAATCTTGTGATCATGTCCCATGGTTGCTTCTTTGTTTGTGTTCAGGTGATCACAATCTGAACCAATGAAGAAGTCATGGCAGAGGGTAAATAACAGCGCTTCACGCGAAACCTTGGCTGATTGAGACCCACACCCGTTTTCACACCTGGACTCGTGTGATTAGGTAGAGGATCAACAGGGGGTCCATGACCCTCCTGGGAGACACTCCCACAAGGCTTTAAATTCTGGGACTCTCCACCATTTGCTCTTAGAACTGAAGAAGCTTCTCGGATGAAACGTCTTCAAGAAACTTAAAGAAGTCCAGACGCTTTTCTGTCCAAGCTCCTTAGACTACCATGACCTGGATGACTGAGAACCTTCACAGACATTAATAATTTAATAACTTTTGCAGTGCCACCCTATGACCCATGAACCTCCTGTTTTTGTTTGTACCTCTTAGAGGAGTTCCCACATTCCATGCAAGCGTTGATCCTCCAGACCATGCTGATAAAATAGTCCAGAGATTCCACCTCGTATCTCCCGCTCCCTATTCTCTACTATACTCGTCTTCAAATGTCTGTTATTTGCTGCTTCATCTCTGAGCTAAATTAGGAAAGTCCATTAGATTAGGCAGTGCCATTTCTCAAGAGCATGCCCACACACGTGAATACACAATTGCATACTTGATGCAGACCATAAATCATTGTCTCTATTATAGTTCTGCCAATAGCTCCTCCATGCTGGCTGGGCAGCATCTTTATAGTGTGGCTTTGATGTATATGTCGGGCTCGTCCAGGCGGGTGGGGCAAGTGACAGAATGAGGTTGGGGAATGAGCGAGAAGTTGATTCAAAATGGAATAGTGAAGCGAAAGAGGAGTGGTGGACAAAGGCTGAACAGTAGAAAGGGAGAGATGCAAACACAGCACTGGGGGGAGAACCTGCTGACATGCACCTACGGACCTGTACATGTTGGTTTCTGTGTCAAAGCCCATACAGCGTGTTAGCAGCATGACATATAACATTAGGGTAAGACTGCACTGCATCAGGATAGCTGATTGTTCACAGTTCAGCGGTTTAACACATTCTCTTCCTGGACTGGTGTTTTCACACCCCTCTAGCTTGATTACAGCACATCTTGTCTATCTTTGTACATGAAACAACAACAGCTACATGACATGACTAATGTGTTAAGCCTTTGAGACTAAGAAGACACAGTTCAGTGGAAATAAAGTCCTGGCTGGAGCCTCTCCTCTCAAAAGAGCACAGAGTTTAGACTACAAGACAGGCAGAGTAGGATAAATCGTCTTTACTTGGTCTAGTGACAAGCATGAGGTTGATAAAGGGTCGGTCCTAATGAGCAATAGCACCAAAAGGTCAAAAGCTGAGACAAATACCTGAAACAGAGAAAAGGCCTTTTCACTTCAAGGAAAGACTAATGGCTGAATGTATACTACTGAACTAACGGGGACATGAATAACAGCTGTTGTGATCATGTGAATGGTTGGGCCATGGCCCAAGCAGGAAAGCACTAAAGGAAGAGCTGTTGGATGGCCGGGGGACAGCCGGGTCTGAAGAAAGCAGGACTTTGTGACACTGGAAGTAATGTTTGATTTGGATGATGTGGAAAGAAGAGACGAGCAGGAATGTCTTAAAGACATAAAGACCTGGATGACCTCTAATTTCCCGCTTCCAAATTCAGATCAAACTGAGGTTATTGTACTCGGCCCTAAAACCTTAGAAACATGGTATCTAACCACTTACTCTGGATGGCATTACCTTGGCTTCTAGTAACGCTGTGAGGAATCTTATCGTCGTTTTTGACCAGGATGTCCTTCAGTGCACATATTAAACAAATATGTAGGACTGCTTTCTTGTGAGAAGAATCCTGTCTCAGAGTAATGCTGAAAAACTTGTTCAATAAATAAATGCAAATAATAAATTGTTTGAATTGAACTGAATGTGTTGGATGTGGATGACCTCCACTCTTCTGAGGGTATCCACTCCTGGCTGATAAACTGGGATCCTGTCCTATGGCTGTGGTTAGTTTTGCTCTCAGATTATGTGTCCAGGATAGTTTCATGTTTTCACTTTTTGTGACTTGAAAACTTTGCTCAGAAGAACGTATCACATGAAGCAGTCTTACTTAAATTCTTATGATGGTCCTCCTTTGCACCGTCCTTCCTCACCTTATGTCAGGGATCCACCTTATTCATCTACTGATGGAGGTTAAAAGCTCTGGACAAGCATGTTTCTGTTATATTGTGCAGCAGCCTGGGAACTTTTTATCCGACATTGTAAAGGAAAAACAAAACGTACAATGGGAAAAAAGGGGAGGAAAATGTGTCTGTCTTTTAGCTATGAACAAGACATTTTTCACCTGGATCCACAAGAAATAAAATATTGCTGTTAAAACAGAGGCTGTCTGGAAGCTGAGATCAGGATTCTGTGGTGGCCGTACCGTCAGTTACTAGACTCTTGGCATTCAGAATAGCTCTTTGTGACTCTGGCTGTGTGTTTGGGGTTGCTGTGCAGCTGCAGGGTGAGTCGGGACCAAACAGATACCTGGATAAGAATCTCTACATTGAGAGAGCTGAAAACCTCTGCACAATTCTACAAATACAAAAACAAAATGACCTTTTGGGGGCTCTCCTCATCTACACCACCGCTAGTAGAAGGTGCTCGTTTCTCCCTCCAGTCAGCCTCAGAGCTCTAAGGCTGTTGTAATTGCTGTTGCATTGTGTGTGTGTGTGTGTGCGCGCGCGCGCTGCTGCAGTACTGTCAATACATGCTTGATGACCAAGTCTGGGACTCTCTGTTTCTCCGCAGCAGCACAGACGATATGGATGTTAAAAGGGTCAGCCTCTCTGGAGCTGTTATCCCCCCCTAAAAATTTGCTCTTCTTTCTGTTCTCTCCTTCTGTTATCATCTCTTCACGTTCCCAGTCTTCCCTCTTTCTTTTCTCCGCCACCTTTTTATTTGCCTTTGTGTGAATAAATCTTTCGGAGTCTCCATCCCTGCAGAAAGTCTTTCCCAGCCATCGTTTGTGTCTCTGGCCATCTCCTCTCCTCCTCTCTTTTAAAAAGAACTATCTTGGCTATGAGACTACAGCGCTTTTTTATCTTGTGCTATTCTAAAGATTGTTGCAATGAAATATGTGTTTAGGTCAGTTAAGTCACTAAAAATGTATTTTTTGTATACATTCTGTATTTTCTTAGCTTAAAATATGTATTCTCAATATTCTAAGTATTGAAAATGGCAGAGATAGTTAACTTTTTAACACACTGATTGTAGTCCTGTATTTCTTTTTCACTTCCCACATTTAGATTGACATTAAATGTTTTATCAATAACAATATTATAATCCTGCAATGTTTTCCTCCGTCTGCAGATTCAGCTGTTGGAGGTATCTGCAGCTAATGAACCCCAAGCCCTCATGAAAATGGTAGTAAAGCAGAGGAGTCATATTCTTTGGCTGCAATCTTCATCTTCACCTCAGCTGATACATTTATCATAGCAGGTGGTTGGACATCACAGGAAATACAGTAGCTAATTTCACCTGATACAAAGTCCCATCTGAAGAGATGCTTGCAGATGTTAAGACAGTGCTACTCATAATTTCCGCTACAGCATCACAGTTTGGATCCTGCGCTGTCACAGTGTTTCTGGAAACACAGAGATGGAGAATAAGACGAGCACATATACCTGCCAGCATCAGAAATCCAGCTGCTATAATAAGCTGGCCACATCAGGAGATAGTTACAACAGAATGCGGAAAAAGAGTCCAACACCCCGGGGCTCCATGAGCAGCAAGAGGGAGAACGAGGATTAATGAGCATCAACTGCATGACCCAGGATGAAACAAGGAGCATCCATGAATAGATCAGGAAGATTGCCTTCCTCCTGGAGACGTGCTGATTTAAGGGTGCCTCAGACAGCTGAAGATAGATGGTGATAAAGAACAGGTGGGGGAAATATCATGGGAGACTTAGCCTCTCATGGGATCTACCATCAGCAGATGTGGGATTTCTTGATGTCAGCCATTTGCTCTGAGTGGTTAGGAAAGGACAGCATGGAGGCTCTGATCATGGCTGCGCAAGATCAGCTCTTAAGCACCAGCTCCATAGAGGCAGGAATCTACTGTAGCTGGAACCAAGTTGTGCCAAGATGCCCGAGAGCACGTAGCTGCAGGATGCAAGATGAAAGTTTGGACAGCATACACGGAGAGGCACAATCAGGCTGCTGGGACAGAAGTGTAAGATTAGAAGTCCCCATTTCCTAATGGGAGAATGTCTGAAGATGGTGGAGAACAACAGGACTATGGTCCTGTGGGACTTCAAGTTCAGACAGACGAGAAGCTGACAGCCGTCCGAGGACTGTTCAGTAGGAGCAAAAGACTGTAACTGTGTTAGAGGTTGCAATCCCAGCCAAATGCAGTATCAGAAAGAAGGCCTTGATGCATGCTCAATCATTCAGGTAAGGAAATTCAACACTGGTGATGAGACCTGGAACGACTACAACCGAGAACCCAGAGATCAAACTAAAATTACCAGAGGAAAAGTCTGAATTTTCCAAGTCACAGAGGACAGCACATCAGGTCAGCAGCACCAACGTGTTAAATTACTCTTAAAAGTTTACTTTTTACCCACAGAAGAAAATCCTGAAATTCTAATTTCACAAAATATACACAGCGAATCTCAAATATACTGTTAAAGAAATGTAGTGTATTCCAGAGGAATATTACAGTCAGATAGGGACCTCGAACTGAATCAGTTTTGTAATTAGCGGGCATCTGGCCTGCAAGAGTAATGAAAAACAAGCTGCAGCCATCACAATGGAATTACAATGAAACTGAGGCCCGTTTCATGGTTCCTCTGATTGCCTGGCTTTCACTCGTGCAATTACATACTTACTCCAAGTAAGATGAGAGGGTGGATTCTGGCCTGGTGGGTATTTGAATATTAAAAGCACTGATAGTTTAATAGCTACTGGTTAGTTTTAGCTTGAGTTCAGAAAAAAAGGTTGGGACTATAATCAAAGCTGATGGTGTCCTGTGAGGTTTAAAGACAGTTTATAATCTGCTGCTAGATTCTGAGAGAGCTGACTCTAAATATTATATTCTCTGTATGAAGCAGAGCTAAGGGCTACAGCTCCCACAGAGCTCTGACTGCCTCATATTACTCTTAACTCCTATAATCCGTGTCTCTCTCTTCTCTGTCTTTAGTCACTTTGGGTTATACATAAGCTCATGAAATGTTAACAACATTTTATTAAAGGAAAGGGGGGCAAGGCGTAAAAGAAACGTATGTGTTGCGGGCATGAATAATGACTGCATTCTGTGCGATGCATGTTAATGATTGTTAATAAAAGATCCGGTTACATGGAGAGTCCATCTAAAATGCAGTTTAAGCATGCAATATTGCAAATATGTTAAAAGCAGTTGCTGCTCAGACCCACTCAGGTTTACAGCAGCTTTCTTCTTGAGAGATGATCAGATCTCGGTGTAACAGAAAAATAGAGAGAACTGCTGAAATTAACACACTGGTGTCTAACTTGAAGATAAACACAGGTGAAGTTATTCCTAAAAGTTGAACAGAAGTTTGCTCCCAGAGCTTCTTGTTGGCTGACAAAGAACTGTGCTTGAGAGAGTTGAAGGCTCTGGCTCATAGTGGAAACAATCACAGACCTGCAGCGTATCAAAGGGAACCCGAGCATTTCAGTCAGCCATTCAGAATTAGATGTAGCTGTTGCTGAAGCTGTAGATCTCAACCATCAGTCTGTGGGCGTCACAGGACACAGTTCCAAGCCTGTCTGCGGTAACGAGCTGAAAACCTTGCAGTGACTAAAAGAAAGATTTAGACTCAGCTTTGATGTTCAGGTCAAAACGTTTGAACGTATAACAGGTAAGAATTTGCAGTTTATGGGTTGCTGGTGAAGGTAAGTGGTGCTGACTTTTCAGGTATGCCTTCTTGGTTTTTTGCTGGGAAAGATTCTCTTTTTCTCCACAGGCTCAGGTGCAGGTAAGGTCTTTAAAAATCTGCAAGTTTGAACTTGGGTGAGTATTTCTTTGTGAACAAGAACAGGTCAAGAAGGTTACTCCAGAAGCCAGGCAGGCAGGCACACCGGGACAGAATAGAACCTTAACTACCCAGCAAGAAGCTGAGAGGAGAACCAGGGTTATATACTGCTGGCGATAGCAGACGAGGGTCAGGTGTGCTAAAGCAATCTGGGCCAGCCTCGCCTGCTCCTGAGAGGTGGTCAGCAGAGTAAACCACAAAGACAGAGAGCGGGAGGAGAAAGAGAGAGAAGGAGGGTCTGAACCTGAGAGGACAGGAGGACCATGACAGTTTCCCTTTTTATAATCTGTGCTAAGTTAAGTTTTGCATTGTTTTCTTTTAGCTGCTCAATCTCACCATATCCCAGAATCCCCCTCTGTCACACCAAGCCTCTGCATGTCCTCCTTCACGCCATCCATAAAGATTTCCATTCATATGACGTCAGATGACCTAGAACCCCCAACCCAAAGGAGTGATGCAACAACATTTCTTGCAGCTCTTGAATTTTTGGTTGAGCTCTTTTCAACATACTGTGGCAGAAGTTTCACAGCCTGCACAAAGGGTTCAAAGTGAAATAGCTGAAGAACGGCTAGAACAGATAATGACACCAAGTTTGGACCACATCCTGAAAATAATCAGGGCTTGGAAGGACATCAGTCTGATAAATGTATTTGCATTAATAACCTTTAAAAACACACTTTTCCTTAATTAATTTTCATTACACTCATAAAGATGAATTCCTTATAATTTCAGGACCACGGACAGCACACAAGGTGACCTCAGGAGCTGTGATGTAACACATGGTTTTAGTG
>VVHJ01009316.1:0-11826 GCA_015107715.1 Tylochromis polylepis | reverse complement strand
TGCCAATTGCACGCTCCCTCAATGCTTGTGGCATCTGTGGCATTTTGCTGTGAGACAAAACTGCACATTCCAGGGTGGCCTTTTATTGTGGGCAGTATAAGGTACACCTGTGCACTACTCATGATGTCAGATCAGCATCTTGATGTGGCACACCTGTGAGGTGGGATGGATTATCTTAGCGAAGCAGAAGTGCTCACTATCACACATTTAGACTGATTTGTGAACAATGTTTGAGAGAAATGGTAATATTGTGTATCTGGAATGAATTTTAGATCTTTAAGTCCATCTCATGGAAAATCGGAGCAGAAACAAAGGTGTTGCGTTTATATTTTTGTTGAGTGTATTTAATTATATCACATTATATTTTAATACAGTTTATTTATGTAATTTATATTTAATTCATTTATTTTGACTAAATATTCTACCCTGAAATTTGAACTCAGTATCACAGATTTTATTCTGAACACTGTTAATGCATGGTCATGTTAATTTTGGTCTGATTTTGTCAGGATGTATTTATAAAGATTTTTACTGATGTAACACACCAGCTTACCTAATCATGACTGTGTAATTAGGCCATGAGCCACTAAGATGCATCATGTAATTCATTCTGACTGACTGAAGTTTTAAGTAATCGATAATGAAGGTTTTATGGAGACTGTCGTGATTCTGACTTTCGGGCCTTCTTTCATGGGCACTGATGGGCTTCCGTTCTCACAGCCGTGGCCTCTGCTGTCTCTGTCTGACTGGATAAAAATGAAAAAATGTTTTTTGACTGAAAATGTTGACAGATTCATTACCAGCCGAAGCTCAGCCGTCAGCTCTGTTTGCCAGCTGAACGCCCCTCCGTCGGCCATGCTGATTGGTGGATCTCAGCAGCAGGTGACTGAGTACAGCTGATGTTTTTCCATGCGCAGACTCTCAGCTCACCTTAAACTTCCTCGTGTGTCCACAGAGCTCCCAGACACAATCAGCCGAACACTGAGCGTGACTCCCACCAACAGCTGATGTTCATTACGAGTTCTTCTGTGTAAACAGAGCTTTGATTTTCAGGAGTTTGTGACCCAGAGCAGGGGAATGCTCTGAGGTCACAGCCCCCCGTCAAAGATCAGAGCAGACACATCCGTCCGCGGGAGGGCAGTTTGATAAAGGCCGGGGGCAGACCTTCAGCCGACCCACCCCTCCTGCAGAGGAGAGGGCGTCTCTGTGCTCGTGTCTGAAACGCCTCTCTGTCTCCCTCCTCTTTTTCATGAAACTCTCCTGTGCTCATTCATCTTCAGCTTTTTGTCACCATTATTCTGATGCAGCGTGAGACTTTGAGCTGTCACACACGTCGTAAAAACAAGAGAACACAAATATTTTAGAAATTTGTCAAAAACCTGTTAAAAACATACATTTATATTTTCATTTATTATGAAAATGGCACACAGGACTGCTCTGAGGAATCGGAAATGCATGAAAGAGAAAATTCGACCCCTAAAACTAAAACTGCGAATCTGAATGAAAATAAAAATGATGTGCTGCACTGTTTCTCTGCTCTTTGGTAAAACAGTAAGTTTGGAACGTCATGGATAATAGCAATAATCATATTTTGCTGTTCAAAATATCACTGTGATTAAAGTGCACACTGGTGGATTAACCTTGATAATCATGAACCGGACACTGGTGTCATAAATGTGCTCAGCGCTGTAACTGCAGCTGTAATCTGAAGTCTGAGGATCAGGACTTTCACAGCGAGTGACTGACCTCTGACCCCTGCTGTGGACGGATCACCCCAGACGTTCTCTTTTTGGTTTCTTCTTCCTGTCATGTGATAGCGCTCGTCTAAATGTGAACTTTCATTGGAGACAGTTTAACCCTGGTCCTCCATCTTCCTGTCCTCGTGAGTTTAAAGCTCCACCTGTCAGCTAGCCTAGCTTCACTAACCCTCCAAACCTCGCTGCTGTTTAGTTTTTGGTCTGCGTTTCTGTCCGAGGTTCTTCAGTCAGAACGTGAAGTATCATCTTTACATGGAAGCTAACAAGCTAACTTCCTGCTACCTGAGCTAAATTCTCGTTTTTGTTTGGACGCTAAACCTCATTGCACCACCTGTGAGAACATCCTCTCTGCATATTTTGCTGCAGCTGAAACAGTTTGGAGCAGTTCTGACTCTCAGTGATGCCTCAAGGTTTGTTTGGTCATGATCAGAATCTGGAGGTGGCTAACGTGGTCCACGGGTCACGTTTGACAGTGCAGCTGTGCAATCATGAGACGCCCTGGACTGTTTTACCTGTATTCATGGACCCGTCACTCTGAACGCGGTGGTTCAAACATCGTTTTGAACCTAAACTGTAAAAGCTATGGACGCTCTCATTGTTCCCATATTTCCACAGTAGTGACAGATGTTCTTACTCTTGGAAAAATGTAAATGAGATGTAGTCATTACTGTAAAACGGCATTCTTCCTCCCTGCTGTCGCCAAGTACTGCTCACAGATGATGGTTTGTTCACTGTGTAATGCTTCATAAATAAAAGCTAACTGAATGGAAACCTTCGGATAATACAATAAATTAAATAAGTGACTCTTAAATTCATGCCAGTACATTCATCATAAACCCAGCAGCATTGGCCGAAGTCCACCAGGTCGTTCTCTGTTTCTACATCATCGGCTGACCGAGTCTGTGTGCTGTCCGCATGTTTCCTGCAAACAAACTGCAAAGAGACAGAGGCACAGACTGACTGTTTGTTTTTTCCTTCATCTCATTCCCAAACTGGGAGGACTGGGACCATTTTCTGTCCCAGGATGTGGTTAGAGGGTTCAGGTTTGGGGTTTGTTAGAGAGGATTTATAAAACACACATTTTATAAATGTACTGGCGTCACATTTGAAGCCTTGCATGTTTTCTCTCAGTGTTACAGTGAGACGGGCTTCCAGCCTGTAGCTTTCCACAGTCTCTGTCAATGATTACCGAGCAGACCTTGACCTCCCTCCAGCGCTCTTCAAAACATGACTGTCTGCCATTCAGACCGTGGACCAGCAGCTCCTCCTTGACTGCTGTTCGACCACGTCAGTGACAAAAGCTGCTGAGAGCACTCAGCGTTCATTTAAAACAGCTTCGTTTAAAAAGAAGGCTCCAACAGCACAAACACAGTCCAGAGGCCCAGTTCAGGGTTTAATAAAACCATCAGCATGACATCAAATGAACATTTAACATCCCTAAAACACATTACGGTCTGGTGCTTACAGTGATTTGCATTGAAACAGGTGTGACTGTATTGTGTGTAATGCTCCGTCACATGATTGGACGACACGTGCAGACTGGTTCACAGCTTTTTGGATTCATAATAACACCTTTGCTGTACTTTATTGTCTTGCAGTGAGCACCGCTAATTTCCCTGATTTACATATCGCTGTCAATCACACCCAATGGATTCCAATCAGAAAGCAAGCGGGGACGGACTGGCGGGGACGCAGAAGGAGGCGGCGCTTCGTTCACTCATGCAGCGAACCGGATACCAGCTGCAGCAGGTAGGACCCTCAGACCGAGGAGACCGCAGCACGTGTCCGTTACTGCTCCTGGATGTGTTTCATGTTTTCCTGCTGGCGTTTCAGGAGAACGGTCAGCGACGGTATGGCGGCCCACCGCCCGGCTGGGATGGCCCCCCACCAGAGAGGGGCAGCGAGATCTTTGTGGGGAAACTGCCAAGAGACCTGTTTGAAGATGAGCTGGTTCCTCTGTGTGAGAAGGTCAGAGAACCAATGTTAAGGATTCGGTCACCGTGATCTACCTGGGGCTGTTGTTTCATCTGTTTGTGTTTCCCTCTCCATTGCTTCAGTTTGGAAAGATCTACGAGGTGAGGATGATGATGGACTTCAACGGGAACAACAGAGGCTACGCCTTTGTCACCTTCAGCAACAAACAGGAGGCCAGAGCAGCCATGAAGCAGCTCAACAACTATGAGATCAGGTGATCCCTCCTTTATCTTTATTTGTACTGATAAATGAAAGGATATCTGGGCTTTCAGAAACACATTGGCAGGCTTCAGGTCTGCTGAATTTTCAATCACTGTCAAAGAAATGTTAGAGGTATTTTTCTAGTAACCATTCACAACTGCAAAAATAAGGGTGCGGCAAACAAGGAAGCACCGAGTAACTACCCCAAACAACCTGACCAGCAGACATCTTTAATGCGAGCGCCTTCTCACACTTACAGCTACAGAACTGCTGAATGTGGAGCAGATGTGGTTCAAGAGTCATGACTCACCTGACTTCTGCTCATATAGGTCTTTGGCTAAGTTCCAACAACCAGAGTCAAACCAGTCAGGCGACGAGTCAGACCTGCAATGGTTTTAATTACATAAGATCCTAGTCCTGCCTGGTTCTGATTCCTCGTTGGTAACTGGCTTGTTGAGAGAATCATCAATTAACGTGGACACAGACTAACAGTACCCACCTATTATCCCCCTACAGCAGGGGTGGGGAACTCCAGGCCTCAAGGGCCGGTGTCCTGCAGGTTTTAGATATCACCCTGGGTCAACACAGCTGAATTAAATGATTAGGTCATTACCAGGCCTCTGGAGAACTTCAAGACATGTTGAGGAGGTCATTTAGCCATTTAAATCAGCTGTGATGGATCAAGGACACATCTAAAACCTGCAGGACACCGGCCCTTGAGGCCTGGAGTTCCCCACCCTACAGCCTATCAACTGACCAACTAACCTCCGATGACCCACCAACCAAACACCCAAACCCTATGACCTTTAACCCTACCAGTGACCCAACGACAAACATTCTAACAGTCAACCAGAAACACTTAACTATGGAATGGTCCATAGGTGAGGAAACCGGAGCAGATACAAGTCCAAAATCCAAATGTTCATCACATTTACAGCAAGTCAGCCGGTGGAGTGAACAGTTTAGGCAGGAGAGCAATGACAACTTCTTTATCTCAAATTAGACCTGGGAGTATTACACCGGGGAAACAGATGGTGCAGGTACCTGAGTGCTTTTAACATAAAAGAAAATGACTTAACGAATAAACCCAAAGTCTTGGGCTGTGGTCACAGTCCAGCACAAACATAGAAACGCTGTTTTAAACAAAAGGTCAGGTGGGTTCCCGTTTGAGCTTCAGTATGAACCAAATCTTTCTCTGGCCTACAGGAACGGACGTCTCCTCGGCGTTTGTGCCAGCGTCGATAACTGCCGCCTCTTTGTTGGCGGGATTCCCAAAACCAAGAAGCGAGAGGAGATCCTGTCAGAGATGAAGAAGGTCACTGACGGCGTCGTCGATGTTATCGTGTACCCCAGCGCCGCCGACAAATCCAAGAACAGAGGCTTCGCTTTTGTCGAGTATGAGAGCCACCGAGCAGCCGCCATGGCCCGCCGCAAACTGCTGCCAGGTACCAAACCAAATTAACTTGAGTTTTCTTTGCTAATATGCAGTTAGAATTCCCTGTCTGACTTCAGGAATGATTCAACCAAGAGCTCCAACAATAAGATGTTTTCAAAGGATCTGGTAAAACGGGTTCAGTTATCGCCTGAAACTCGAAGGCTTTGTTCGTGTTGATCAGCTGGTTCCAACTTCCTGTGGTGCTGGAGACACTGAGCAGATGCAGCTGCAGTGGTTTAGCTAACAAACCCTTGACACTGGCGGCGGGCAGTTAATTTTCCTTAGGGGCCACATGAGGGCCGCACCAATAAATTTATAACAATTTTATATTGAGTTCAGCTGTTCGGCCCCAACATTAACTCTCCGGCTTCACACTTTCTAATACCTCGTAAAGTAAACCTAACGTAATAAAAAAATGCCAAAGTCTCTTTTTGGCTGGCAGTAAGACTGCATTATCACTGGCCAATCACAGCCTGTGACATAATGTCCAATAGAAGAAGAGCTTGGATGGGCTTAACGATAAGGTAACTGCTGTATGAGTAATGCGATCAGTTTCAGATACACCCATAAATACACCCAAAGCCGTTGGTTTGTTACACTATCTGATTCTCCTGGAGTCTAAAGCTGAAAGTCTCAGAGATAAGATGCAGAAACAGCTTTACTGCTTCTCCACAGGAAGATCAGCTCATTGTGCAACATTAAGTCTGATCATGCGGGGGAAAAGCCACGACACCATGCCTCCGAAATCTGACGTCCAATCATAGCGCCTTCCTGCTGAAGTTAGAGCTTCTGCCTCGTTAGCATCCTACTCAGGTTCTGACCCTGAACCTCACACCCAGAACCATCACCAGCACGCCCAGAGGACAATTACACGCTCTATTGATTTGAGAAAAATGAAGCCAGCACTGAGGCACCAAAACCTGCAGTTCCTCTGACGTCCAGCAGAGGCAGCAGTGAGTCAGTCCCATAGACTGCCATGTTAAACCTTTACAGCAGAAATAATTGTGTTTACAGCCTGATACACAAATTGTTTGGTCTTCGTAGATAATTTCCCCTGCATAACATCTGTTTTTATAACTCACCTGTTTAAATTGTATTAAGGTTTCAAGTTTGCATTATTAGGGGCATGGCCTCTTTGACTGACAGGTGGATGGTGACACAGGCAGCTAGAGCTGCTAACTGTCTGCTAGACCATGTTTGTGCTGTTTGAGCCTTTTGTAGCATTTTTAATGACATCATGTGACCAATAATATGGCTGCTGTGAGGTCTCTGTACTGTCCGAGAAGTGTGAGCTCAGTTTGAGTGAGGATTTATTTGTGTGTTACTGATCAGCAGTGATTAGCAGGTATCTGTGTGTGTGATGCTCTCATACAGACTGTGGCCAAAATGCTGAGGGGGAGGGGCTTCAGAGCAGCAGATCACAAATATGATGCAGCTCACAAAGAGAACGATATCTCCCAGGCCCGATCATGAGTCTGTGTCTTCTCTCTTAGGTCGTATCCAGCTGTGGGGTCACGCCATCGCTGTGGACTGGGCGGAGCCTGAGGTGGAGGTTGACGAGGATACCATGGCAACAGTGAAGATTCTGTACGTGAGGAACCTGATGCTGCAGACCACAGAGGAGACCATCGAGAAGGAGTTCAACAGCCTGAAGCCGGGTTCGATCAAAGCTCTGATGTCAGATTGTCTCTGAATGCGTCGTCTTGTTGCTCGCTTTTGTAACTGAACTGAGGATTTTGAAAGATAAAAGTATAAAAGTATATATTTGAAGTGTAAAAAGCACAGAAACAAAGTGTCTGCAGAACAAAGAAACAAATGTGATTTTAGAAAAATGCTTGTTGTGTCTTTGTGCTGCAGGTGCAGTGGAGCGAGTGAAGAAGATCAGAGACTACGCCTTCGTCCATTTCACTCAGAGAGAGGACGCCATCAACGCCATGACAGCCCTCAACGGGAAGGTCAGCAAGGCCGATCATTTAGTTCTTCCTCTACCTTTGACTACGTTTATGCTGTAATCAGCGGACACCTGTGTATTAACCCTGAGGAGAAGCTTCCTGAAAGCCTCAAAGACTGACCGGGATCTCCTGCAGGTGGTGGACGGCTCTCCCATCGAGGTGACGCTGGCCAAGCCGGTGGACAAAGACAGCTATGTTCGCTACACCAGAGGGACGGGAGGCCGAGGAGGCTCTCTGCTGCAGACCGACTACACCTCCTACACGCTGGGACAGGTGAGTCATCAAAGAATGTCATGTGACACAATGTTTGATCAACAGGAAGCCTTTCTTTTTTTTAAAATTTACACAATATGAGTTACTCCTCCTATCAGGGCAGCTTTCCATGATCCACAGATCAAAATAATCCTTCTGTAGCTGATACTGAGCCTCGGTGCAGCGCCTCACTGCATTTGCTGTCTGAAACGAGATATTTTAGCTCCTTCCACTTTCCGTCTGACTGGGTGTCACTCACAAACAGAAGGGTTGAACAGCAGGTGGGCGTGGCTTCTGTGTTCCTGAGACGACCAAATAAGGATATCTAAGAGTGCACAGACTGAGCTCATTATTAGAAGCTTGATGTTTAACGTGAACAACAGCAGATGTGACAGGAAACACTGAAACTGTGAGCGTAGACCTCGTTCCGGTGCTGGAGGAAACTCTGCAGACTGACAGTATTGTATATGCTTCCTGTTAAAAAGCAGAAATACACATCTTTCTCTCTCCTCCTATAGGTGTATGACCCCTCGGCGGCGTACCTCGGTGCACCGGTGTTTTACGCCCCCCAGGCCTACACGGCCATACCAGCTCAGTTCCGCTTCCCAGCGGCCAAAGCTCAGGTTGGAGGTCGAGGTCTGATCCGGACGCCGTCGGTCCGAGGTGAGGACACCCTTAGAGCATGTCTGATCTCTGAAGGCCCTGCAAAGACAGCTCGCGCTCAACTACAGATTAAAAGCACTCTGAGACTGAAAGAGCAGGCAGGCCCTTTGTCAGAACACCTGAACATCACAGCTGCAGCGAACCTTTGGGACAGACTAATGCTTGGTTAACCACAGAGAACACACCCATATGTCAGTAAAACACAGAGCTGACTCACAGGTTATGGCATGGTCTCTGTACTGTGGCGTATTAGGAGCAATGATAAAACGTCCACATTATTTCTAAAGGCCAGCAGGGGGCGACTCTAAAAGGGAAATGAGTCCTCCATGTTTTAAGGCGGGGCTCCCACTACCATACCCTGCGCTCGCCATGTCCAGTTTCAAACCCGTTTAATACCAAAATCTAGAAAATCTAGAAACCACCAAAGGGTGGTGTCATATGAGCCTACCACCATCTTTTGTATACAGGCTATGAGCTGGAGAGGGTTCATTTCTGCGGAAAAAACAGATTCACAGAATCCACCTGAACATTGTCAGAGATTAGACAGATCCACAGATTTACTTTAACATCTTTGAGAATCTTTGTGTTTCTCTGAGTAAAAGCCTCCAGGGCTCAGCTTTGAACCTGCTCTGGCTCTGATAGGCTGCTGTGTTTTTCCTTCAGTGCTTCTGTGTGAGTCTGAGCTCGCTCTGCATCCATCAGCAGTTTATCTGTGAACACGTTTCAGATTTTAGTTTTATGCTGCAGAGCTTAAGAGACAATGTTTCTGAACAATCAAACAGACTTCTGATGGTGAACTGAGAGTTTGTGAAGCCCCGCCCCTGAACGCTAACTGTCCAATCACAGATCAGTCAGAGCGAGTCCTCTCAGAGGGCCTGCCTCTGTGGACCTGTGAGGCCTGACTTTAAATAGCCCGAGTCTCAGAGGTAATCCTGCTGCTGCGTTAGGTGGTGGCTGGAGGCGGGGCCTCAGGAACCATCATTTCACCTGTGTCTGAGGTGGTTCAGCTGAATCACAAACATGTGATAATGTGTGAATGTTTTTCTGAAGCAGGAATCAAAAACAGATCCACGAATCAGCGAGAAGTTTCTGTCAATTCAGGCTCGAATGAATTTAAATACCTGAAACTTAATCATGCAGGTAATGATAATCGTCAACGAGCAGCAGCAGAAGAAGGGCAGGTGTGCTGTTACTGTGGTTACCACTGTACCTGTTCACTGTGATCTGATAATTGTCTGGCTGTGTGATTCTTCTTCCGGCTGATTTCCGGTGATTTGATTGATTTCACTGCCTTTTCGATCTCCTGTAGAAATTTACATGACTGTACCTGTAGGGGCTGCGGGGGTGCGGGGACTGGGTGGGCGGGGCTACCTGGCCTATGCTGCCGGGGGCGGAGCCGCAGGGAGAGGCGGCGGTGGTGCCTCCTATGGGCTGAAGGCAGACAAGCATCCAGAGGAGAAGCTGTACGATCTTCTGCCGGGAATGGAGCTGACGCCGATGACCCCGAACCTGAAGGCCACCGCCGTCAAACCTCCACCACAGGTAACAGGACACACCTGACCGGGAGGCCTTTAACTGTTGGTGTGGCACAAAAATCCAGAGCAGAAAACTCTTAAAAATTCATTTCGGTTTTATTTATATATTTATTATACTGTAAGCTAAAGACTACAGTTATACAGAGAAAACAATCAGACCACCACATGTGAGCAAGTACTTGGTGACAGTGAGAAGGAAAAACTCCCTTTTAACAGGAAGAAATGTCTGGCAGAACCAGGGTCAGGGAGGGGCAGCCATCTGAGAGACTGGTTGGGGGTGAGGAGAGGAGACAGAGCACAGACTGGGGTCTTAATTGGTCCCGGCCCGATGCACCACATGACCTCACCTGGGCCAGTGTTACCCGGGCCTAAGCACCTGGGCTCAGTAAAAACAAGCCTGGCCTCCTGTAGGGTCACCTCTGTGCTTCAGATAAGCCCCTTGTCCATTAGTACCCACTGGGATTGACTCACCACGGATCAACTGGTTTTCCATTACATTCGAGTACCACATAATGTACGTGGTTGTCGTCATAGCAACGCGGCCGAACGTCCTGTGGCGTAATTGTTATGCGACACAAACGCTACAACAAAGGTGGACGTCGAGGCAATGATGTACCTGCTGCTTGGTCTGTGGCTTTTCGTCAGACTCGGGGACCACGGCGTTGTTTTGTAGCCATTTCCCCCGTTGCCGGGTTTCAAAAATGGTGATTTTGATTTTCGTGAACGAGGTGCTCTCCTGACTCTTCAAGTGACACCACTGACCACCCAATTGGTGGCATGCAGTCTAAGAACTCACATTTTAGTGCCTGCCTGGATCGCTTAGAACCCCGGCCAAGCAGGTACCATTTTTGTACCTTATTCCCAGCACTATGACCTAATGGAAAACCCTGAAAACCATGGTGAGATGATCCAAGTAGGCACTAATGGAAAAGTGTCTATGCAGTCGGGCTGACGTCAGCCCACAGCTCAGAGTCTGGAAGCAGCGTCCCGGTCCGTCTGTGGACATCTGGCTTCATCAGGTGCACCGGGGTGGTTCACAGCTGGATGAGAAGCCTGAGGCCACAGAGTGCCCACTGGAATCATCATGGAGTCATGTGACCTGATCTACAGCAGTGAACATGGACCGCATGATGCCTTCATGGCACTGCAGTAAATATCACACATGATGAGAACATCTGTCAGTGTGGACAGACTGAACACAGCAACCAGGGACGAGGCTCCACCTTGTGGCGATATTCCATATTTACATTTCATGAGTTTTTGTTCAGTTGAATTGTCAGCGAGGGAGACTGGGACACATTAAATTAGCAAAGGGCTGATGTATTCATCCGCAGGAAAAACTAAACCCAGGTCAGCCTGAAGATACTGAAGCTGTCAGGATTTATTAAATGCTGCTCATTTAACTGAAAGGAAGAACAAACCTTTCAAATTAAAACACTAAAATGTACAAAATATGTTTTTATATTTGGTCAAACAGACTCGTCTCATACTTTTATACTTTCAGCTCTCATACACGATTACTGCGAGGACTAAGAAATACCATGTAGATACTGCAGTCTGAGTCCGTCTGTCCTCCTGCCTGTCCGTCTTCCTGTCTGTCCTCCTGTCTGTCTGTCCTCCTGCCTGTCTGTCCTCCTTCCTGTCTTCCTGTCTGTCTGTCTTCCTGCCTGTCCTCCTGCCTGTCCTCCTGTCTGTCCCTCCTCCTGCCTGTCCTCCTGCCTGTCCTCCTGTCTGTCCTCCTGTCTGCCTGTCCTCCTGTTTGTCCCTCCTCCTGTCTGTCCTCCTGCCTGTCCTCCTGTCTGTCCCTCCTCCTGTCCTCCTGCCTGTCCTCCTGTCTGTCTGTCTTCCTGCCTGTCTGTCCTCCTGTCTGTCTGTCCTCCTGTCTGTCTGTCCTCCTGCCTGTCTGTCCTCCTGTCTGTCTGTCCTCCTGCCTGTCCTCCTGTCTGTCCCTCCTCCTGCCTGTCCTCCTGTCTGTCCTCCTGTTTGTCCCTCCTCCTGTCTGTCCTCCTGCTTGTCCTCCTGTTTGTCCCTCCTCCTGCCTGTCCTCCTGCCTGCCC
>VVHJ01009310.1:3683-16655 GCA_015107715.1 Tylochromis polylepis | reverse complement strand
TGTCTCCGCTTCTCTCCCGGTCCTCTGTTTCCTGGTGTGTCTGTATAGGTGTGTGTGTGTGTTGGGAGGTCTGGTTTTCAGGCTTCAGTTGGGGCGGGATCATTACATGTCCACCCTGTTAGTACCGCTGTGGATTATCCGGTGAATTGGAGGTACTCTCGCTATCGGGGAATTGCCCAGTGATCAGAGTATTCTGTTGTGTGTAACTAGGAATCGGGATAGGAGCGGTGTTTTCACCGGAGCGGAGCCACGGCTGGGAACCGGGTGTTTGGAGTTGCCACGAGTCCGTTTTCATGGACATCTGCACCGTGTGGGATTCAGGGGAGAATCGCCACAAGAGCTACGGTGCCCGGATTTTGTAAATAGTTAACCTGCACTGCGCACTGCAAATAAATTCATTACCTTGCATTATACGAGTCTCGCATTTGGGTCCTCCTTTCCTCAACTCCGCGGTCTGCCACCGCAGTCCGTGACACAAATTTGTTTATATTTATATAAAGTAAAAGTAAGCAACTCCACACAATGAAGAATATGTATATACTAGGGCTGTCAACGTTAACGCGGATTAAATCGTCATCACGATTAACGCGATCAAAATTTTCAACGCAATTAACCCATCTGGAGCGCAGAATGACTCAAAATCCCTGAAATGTCTCTGTCAACGCATTTCGGGCAGTTTGTCCAAAGTTTGTCCATTCTGCACTCCAGATGGGTTAATTGCATTCAAAATTTTAATCGCGTTAATCGTGATGATGGATTAATCCGGGTTGACACATTAACGTTGACAGCCCTAGTATATACACTTAATGCGCTACAGTCATACTGGCAAAAAGGAGCGTGTTAAATGACAGAGAAATCATGATCTTTTTTATTTTCCTCTTTCATTTTCCATTTTTTTATGTTTACGATTTTTGATAGACAGCACAATCACCATTTGGTAATTTTGAACAACCTATTACATCTTGATCTTCATGTTTTAGCCGTAGGCTAAAGTTTGCATGCTTTATAATAAAACATATGGGAACAGACATTTACTCACCTGTGCTGGGTGTGTGTTGGTGCGTACTGCTGGAAACTGGGTTGTGCTTGACCACTTATACAAAGACCTGGAGACAGAAACCAGTAGCATGTCCAGTATCAGTCCTGTTACAGTTTGTGCTTCACATAAGATAATCATTTACTCAAACAAAGCAAATGTAACTGTTTGGGGACATGTTTACGTGAGTTATAACAACTTTTTTAGTTATGGCAAACATTGAAATTGACTAAGTCACAATGGTTACACCCTTTAACAAAAACTCAAAACCATCACAATGTAGCAACGTTAAGGTCTTTAGTTCAAGCAGCCCAAATATGAAATCCATGTGATTAAATCTGTGTGGCGATTTCTACAAAAACACTGAGAAATGGCAAAAATGGAACCAAAACTGAATCTTAAATTCAAACTGGCTGACTTCCTGTTGGGTTTAGGACACAGCTCCTAGAAGCATTTTTGTACATCTTCGGATGTTTGAGGTGTGTACATAATTTCATAAACATATGTGAAACACTGTGTTGTGGCTACATGTGTGCAAATTTCATGAGTTCTCAAACACATTTGCACACTCAAAAATGTTATTTACTTTTATAAATCATCAGTGAAATTTCAATAAAAACATTTTAAACAATAAACGTAAATGAGTAAACTATTAATAGAAACTGACTGAAACTAAACTGAATCCATGACAAGAAAATACATAAACTGCAAACCATAAAAATAGGCCATGGAGGTTTACCCCTCGCCAGGGTTACAGAGGGACATGCCACAGAAAACCCGAGGCAGGGCCTCTAATCTCTGCCCAGTTAATCCTGTTAGCCCAGGTTCAACATGCTCTGCCCATCGCAGTTCAGACCGCCTGTAGGTGCGTCAGACAAACATAAAAACCAACCCTGCAGGGACGCATCACGCTGACAGGTGAGATAAGGAAAAATCCAACAATACTACAGCATTTCCTGTGAGCTGATGGCCTCCAAAATAAACACAATACAGGATGTTGTGCTGAACAATCACTTCCTGACTGTAGCCAGTGAATCTGCCAGATATTCCAGTATTTCAGTGTCTGAATACAGAGTCCTCACATAAAATACTACACTTCATTTACTCTGTGAACTGTAAGCAGTAAAATAATGAAGTCTGCTCTATGACTTTTTCACCCACCCATGACGGTTATTCAAACAACTTTCAGGTCACTGCGACCTGAAATTATTCAAGAGTGACACGGTACTACAACAACTCACAGCTGTATTTATTTCTTATCAGCACAGCTAAAATAACACCCAAGCTAGCCACAGGTTTCAGGTCATATAAGGACACGAATTTTCATGGATTTTCAACTTAGTAGGTTTTTATCACCTTTTTTCTGGATCAGACTGGCAGGGGATGACAGTGTGCAGTGATGTGAAAAAGAAAGTTTTCTCAGGAGTCTGTGAAAAAGTAAATACACTCAGTGATTCAATAGTGTGTAGAACTACTTTCAGCACCTGAAGTAGTTGTTTTCTGTCTGACTTTATCAGTCTCTTACACTGCTGTAGAGGTATTCTGGGCATTCATTTATACACAGCTCTCTTAAGATCCAACCACAGCATTTCAATCGGGTGATTCTTTTCTTTTTAAGCCAAGCAAAGTTATGATATATTTTTACCTAATCCTTCCAGGAAAGATACTAACTAGGCTACTTTTGTGCTTACATTAGACTTATGCTGTGTCATTGTTGCTATTGCTGTGTCACTACTAATGCAGTATAATGCTGCTGTTGCTGGCACCTTGTTTCAGTAGATTCACACTTCAGATTAGGTAATGTGTCATTAATGACAGCCGTTCATTGGAAAAGAAGGAAAGAAAATTACCTTCATTTACTCACACGTATAAATGTTGCTACTTGCCAGCTACAAGCATTAATAACACATTGTTGCGATTTATTTTATACCATCAGAAATATCAATATCACAAGTTTTTTTTAAACTATTGTGACATAATCTTGAGCCATTGTCACACATCCCTAATACACAGGGGGGAAAAAGTACTATATATTCAGGGTATAAGGCGTGAAATGGAGGAAACATAAAACAAATATCTAGAAGTTTCCAGAGAAATGTCCAAGTCAAACCTAAAAAAATCTGACAACTCACCTCTATTGTAATTCTAATTTTCAGAAAATTCCAAACACCATCCACACATAACAGCTGTTTCTGCAATTATTTCACTTGTTTAAGTCAAAAATAAATATGGGTCTTCTTTTAAATCTTATTACTAGCACTTTATGTTGATAGGAACACAGGGTTAACACTTTGATAACCTTCAGATTAAATTAAAAACCATCAAAACGTGAGTACAGACTGATTGATCAATAAAGTGATGTAACATTATTCAGCTCCTGATTGTATTTTGCTTTGTGTGATGTTAGTTTTGGAGACTCTCTACAATATAGACAAAAAAATATGCTCATAAAAAGTGTAACTTGACCAATGAATTTGATCCAGCAGCGCTGAAACACTGTAAAATAATCACTTGAATAAAATTTGATATAACATTTTTAGATCAAAGCTCTGCAACTGAACAGTCTTCATTAATGAATACGATAGCTGCTCATGATCAGAGATTTTCCTGCACAGACAAACTAACCTCATCAATAATGATAAAAGACACTTTTGTTTTTCAGAGTCAAAATAACATGGGAAATTCAGAGATTACTGTCAAATAAGGTAACAGATTCAAGGTGTTAGTATAACTAATCACCAAAGGACCATTTTGATCCAGCAAAAAACCTTAATAATCAACTATGGATAAAAAAAAAAGAAAAGAGAAAAATTACTATAATTTGCAGATTAAAAAATGGCAAAATTTTGTAGTGTTAAGAAAATTGGTTCTATAATACTTTTCATACAGTACATTCAGTATTTTTTTATTATTATTATTTCATCAATTTTTGACAAGATCGCCAACACCACTGGCTGAAATGCAGCCCAAACCATGACAGAGCCTCCACCATGTTGTACAGATGGATGTAGACACTCGTTGTTGCGCCTCTCTCCTCACCCTCTTTTGTAAATATTGATGATGATTTGAAACACAAATTCCTAATTTGGACTCATCACTAGATCTACTGCCACTGATTTTCAGTCCAGTTCATGTGTAAGTTGGCATATCTCAGCCTTTTCTCTCAGGTCCTGTGTCAGGTCTTTACTGTATTTTTTCCTGTTTCTTAAGGATATGACTTTCAGATGCTGTTCATCTGCTGCCACTTCTTCTTTTGTCTTCCACTAATCCACTGTACTCTGATTTATTTATTAATTTTTTTAAACACACTGCACACACCATGCTGAGATATGCCAAGTTTTAAGCTAAAAACTTGTTGGGAATCACCTTGCTGGTGTAAAAATACTATTTATGCGTCTCAAAATGTGTTATCTTTGGTATTTTACACAGCTCCAACTAAAGACATGATGTGTTTTTTGTGACAGGCTGCAAGTAAAAACTTGTTTAGTTTGTCCTGATACATTTTCAGATTTATTGTAAAATAAAAAACTGTAGGCTGACAACAGCTGTCCTCTCTTTCTTTCTTAATATAACCCATACATTTATTTTAAAGCTTTAATTATATTAAAGCTTTAATATTTTTCTATTATACATTTATAGTGTTAAATATGAAGCTACTAAGAAATCATGCTGATAGACTGACCTATAAAGTGATAGTATTTTTCTTTTTTGGGGGGGTAAAGTCTGATCTACTGTCGGGAAATAAACAAACAAATAAATAACAGAGAATACAATATTACTAATTAAAATTAACTAACAAACATTTCAGACTTTTACAGGACACTTCTGCTTAGTTTGAAATAATATCGTATTATAGTGCTTATAAAGAGCTCTTTGTCAACAGGTTTTTAATCAGATAAGGGGCTCAATCTGATAAAAACTTCATGTTTTGTTATCAGCAGAGGTAATTTTGCATTTTATAGTTTGATCTAAGCAGGCTACAAACGTGTGGTCATGCAATAGTTATAAACCATGGTTTGTTGGACAGTTAACGGCTGAACTTCGGTGTCACGGCTCGGTGTTTTGACAGTTGACGTTCCAGCCGTTTCAGCGCTGCTCAGACCGATCAGCTAGCTCCCGGCTAACTGCTCGTCCCCCTCCGGTGGTGGTGGGGCTCCGTGGGCGTTTGGCTGCTGTTGTTTTAAATAAGCGGATTTTTCCAGCTTATTTAATGTCCCCACACTTGTATCCGCTAACTTTAACACATCCGAGCGTAACTGAAAACGCGACTTTTCCAGGCTAACGTTACCCCCCTCTGGAGGCCTTTTCGATAATACACACGCACCTTACCAGCCAACGGCTGGCTGTCACCTACGGGACGGTTGGAGTCTTTATCCCGTGAAAGAGTCACACAGTCGGTCAGACAGCACAGACTGGGCCGTATGGAGGGCCGTTTTCAATAAAGTTGTTGTTACTCACTGAGGCTACCGCCGTCTCTCTCTCCGCCGTCCCGCTGCTTCTGCTGATGGGCTTTCCGTTGCTATAACCCCGACTGTCGCCTAAGCAAGTTGCGCGAGATTGCGACCCACTAAGCCACCAGCAATGCGCATGCGCGGGGCAGTGTATAAATTTTTACAGGAGTTTCACTGAAACTGTGTCCACTGAGCGGCCATGATGGAGACAGGCTATAGCAGCGTGACTGCGGCACAATATTTTTTTGTGGAAGAAGCTCTCATTGTGGCATTTAAACATTGTATTCGCCCTGTTTAAGTAACAATAAGTGGGTCTGAACAACGTTAACACACAAGAATTTTAGTTCGAGGATAGGAGAGATCAATTCAAACCTTATGCTGATTAAATTGACTTCTTATCCCAGAAAGAGCTGGATAACAGAAACTATATGATGTTAATTTGATAAAAAGCAGGTCAGTACTAATTATATCAGAAAGAACTAAAACCCAAGGATTCCTAATATTTTTATATTTTAAAATTCTAAGCCAGTGATGGATGGGTGGATGAAACATCACAGGGATGCTGTTAAGTTCCATAAGAAAAAACTCAGGTAATCATTGGACTAGTTTGACATCCTTTATTGCCAGTTTACAGAATGGAGTTTAGAGAAAACAAAAACCAAAAGTACAGAGAAAAAGAAATCACAGCTTAACTGAAACTTGGCAAAAATCACTTTTACACATCCACAAGTATGCCAACACCAGAAAAGCAAAAAAAAAATTGTTTTTAACGCTCCTTTACAAACTTTTTCTTGTAAATAGGCCACATAGTGGGGGGAAAAAGATGAACATGAATCATAGCATGACTGAGGGCACACCCAGAAAGTGACTGTTATCACCTAAAAAGGAATGAAAATGCTCGGCAAATCATAACTCAAACCTACATCCTAGCAAAACTATTTATTTAACTATTTATTTAGCAAAACTACTATTTAAAGTCCAAATGTGGACGTCTTTTCAGTGTCAAACTTAGATTCATTTTACACTGCTTCTACAGGTTCTGTAGTCCCATGTTTCCAGAGAGTGGAGGACGTGTTTAATTAAAATTAACTGGTCACCAGGTAATTTTTCTTTAGCTTTATTTACACTTTTGTGTGGGACAGCAGTTATCCTCTGTGGCGGAGACAATCAAATTAAGTTACTGAAAAATGATTTGGAACAGTATTCCACCTTCTGCAATGGGACTACATCATAACAGTTACGTGTGAAGAAATGCAAAGTGATCAGCGGACATCTCCGAGAAGGTGTGGGCTCTTTACGCTAAAACAAAATTGAGCAGCTGCATGGTAGAATTTGAGCAATAAGGTCCCGAGCTTCTCACACGCAGTTTGCAAAATCTGAGTATCAACAAAGACTGTCGAGCAGATAGTCCAATTCATATGTACACACTTGCACAAACTTCTCTTACTTTCCCTTGCAACTGATCACAACCACATTCACTTCCTCTTACAATCATGAGCTCTTCACAATAAAACAGGATACTTGTTAAAATGAACCATATATAATCAAAATGCTCTTTTAACTTATTAAACACATATTACTCCTTTTAAAAGGAATTCCAAAATTTTTCTCAATACTTTAAACATTAGAATTTTACATTTTAACATGGATTTCAACATTTTTAGTATTTCAACACATTTTAATAAATGGCAGTTTTAACCTGGTTACAAAAAAATAAGTTGCTTAGTTGAAATGAATAAACCAGATAAGGAAAACCAGAAAAATATAAAATTTAAAAAATGAACTGAATAAATCAATACGGTAACACATAATAAATCGTAATTGTTTTTTTTAATAATCTGTATTCAAATGTATCATGTTGATGACAACATTGTTGATTTTTGTAAACAATGTGAATATTTGTAAAAAAAAAAAAAAAATTATCAATCGTGTAAATTTCCTGTACCTGTCAGAGACGTCCACATGATGTCCAAAAACATTACCCAGTCCAAAGGTTTCTGCTCTATGAAACTAGTAATATTTTGGAATTTCCTACTGAGACTGAATGCATCTGTTCAGAATGTGGTGTATGGGAGTAGAGATGTACGGAGCAGCAATTCTTAGCAGTTTAGCAACGATTTCATCTGTACCAGGAGTCACAGACTCTGAGAGTAACTGTAACAAATTCCTAACCCTGTTATCGTCATCTGCCACAGAACTGAGTGAACCGTGTTCATTTTGCCCGAGCCTAGATTCAGTAAGAAATGTATCAGTGTAATACTGATAAAAGACATTAAAGATGTCTTCAGGTACTTCAGGTACCGCCTCAGATAAATGTTGCTTCTTTTTGTTGCTGAACTTATGTAAAATCGTTTTGTGTATAATCCTTGCTTTTAGTGTGCATCCTTTTTGTTTTTTTTCATCTCTGTTGCATATTAAAGGTGTTATGTCTTCACACCACCAGGGTTTAGGATGATTGTCAGTTGGGCTATTCATTAATGGAGCATGATTGATTGCTATTGACATAAAGGTGTAAATAAAATTGGATAAAGCCGTCTCAGGGACTAATTCATTCTTTACCTCTTCCCACTGAACTCTCTGAATCTCGTTAATGAAATTTTCTTCATCAGAATTAGTGTCTGAACTGATTATCTTTTGGGGTACTTTTCTTTCTTCTACATCAACAATAACAAGATTATGATCACTACAGCCTGTGACAATTGGCCTTAGAGTGTCACAAAAGTCCGAAATATTTGTGTAGATGTGATCAATACATTTTTCGAACCTTGTAGGATCATTTACAATCTGTTTTAGACCACATCCATCAGAAAAAAGCTTAATTTTGTGCTTTGACAACCAATCAATGTTAAAGTCACCTAGCAGGAAAATGTCTTTCTCTCTTTTGTTTTCCTGTGATACCTTCTGTATCGAACTACATAGTTTATCAAGATACACTTTTTTGGATTTTGGTGGTCTGTAACAACATCCTATTAAAACTGGTTTGGTATGTGGCAGGTAAATCTCAACCCAAGTCATTTCTATATCAGACAGATTTGAGGAAACATGTTCCTTAACCATAATGTGATCTTGAACATAGAGAGCTACACCACCCCAACACCTTTTCCCATTACCATTATTTCTATCCTTTCTGTACAACTTGTAATTATTTATTTTTAGTTCAAAGTTTTTAACATTGTTGTTTAAATGAGTTTCACTGAGAGCTAACACATGTATTTTATTGTGTGTTAATATGTGGTGAATGTCAGGAATCTTATTTCTAAGGCTGCGTATGTTCAGATGAGCGATACGCAACTTTTCAGTTGGGAGATTTAAATCAGCCATGGCTTAAACAGAGAGACACAAGTCACGTTCCTCTGAGGTCTTGTTTTGTCCTCCTCAGCAGATGATTCAGAGCTTTCCTCTTCCTCAGCTGCTGTTGGGCCTGATTACCTGTGTTGTCCACTCCTGATCAACGCTCAGTCTGGAACACAAACACAGCACAGTTATTACAACAATGCACTGAAACATTGTTAGATGAATGCTCGGATAAATCATCACCTAAGATCCGGAGAACCCAGGTGATCAAATACATATTAACTCAGTGGGGGCAGAAGTCTGAAGTTTATATACACACACATCATTTTAATGATTTCTTTCACCTGTTTGTTTTGCAGTGTGGAATGATTGTACAGCATACATCTTAAATTACTTGGAAAAACAAGAATTGGGTGCACAAGTTTGAATTTATTTTGGATGTGGATCTGGGAGCAGAGCTCCCTGAAAACAAATGTTTTTTTGTTGTTTTTTTTTCAAATCTTGATTTGAAAAAAAAAACCATTTTAGTTAACTAAAATAAAAATAAAAACAGACTTTAAAAAAACTGAAATGATTTTGTGAACTTGGAAAACTAAATGAAATAAAATAAAATAAAAATGTAGAGGATGCTTAGTGTTAGTATTTGTCAGTCTGGTAAAAAAAAAATGTATTACAACTCACCTGATGAGGAATTGGTGAACATGTTTACTGAGACTGTGGATGTCCACAACACTGAGTAAACTGCTTTCAAAAGGTTTATGGTTTTTATTGTAATTTTGGTACTGATTTTCCTAAACGTTACCTCTGACATATGACCTCCACACAATAATAAAAGATAAAAATGAAAATGTTAATTAGAGTCAACAACTAACACTGAAACATTTTCAAACAATAAAAACTAAACTGAAACAAGAAAAAAACTGAACTGAATTAAAAACAAAAAGTCAAAATGAAATGAAATGAAAATAAAAACTAATTAGAAAATACAAAACTATAATAATGCTGTCAGACACCATCCTTTGTCTCATCAGGAGCATGCCCTAATGTCTGCTACAGGTGTTCTTTTGATTTGTCACCCCAGTTTAAGTTTGTTCTGAGTCAAACTAGTGGCTCATTTTATAATCTGACTGACAGTAAACTCACCTGTAGTTGTGTCGATGTTAAGAGACCCTAACTCGATGCTTGCCTTTTAAGCTCTGGAGCTTCTCTGGGTTCGGTTTACCTGGAGGTATATTCTGGTTATTTGGAGTTACACGTGGTGTACACATGAAGAATACATGTTAAAAGTCCTATATGATGAAAATATGCACTCCGCTGCTTTGTCACAGAGGAGAGTCATTGAGAGGCAGTGAAGCCATGATGTTATGTCTGATAAAGTGATTTGAGTTGTTGGTGATTCTTGTAAAGAGCCAAAAGAAAACCCCAACCCACTTATTTACCATCTAACTGAGGTTTAAGTAAAATATGGAATCATAGACTGATAATATATATATATATCTTCTGATGGTTTATTGTATATGTAAATGTCATTTAACAAGAGCTGAGCTGGAATGGAACAAAGATAAGCTTATAGTCTCTTTTGATGTTCCCAAAAACTTTTTTGTTAGAGCATAACAGTGCAATGAATGCTGTAGAAAAAGTTTAAAGTGCAATTTATCATGTGCGTCTTTTTGATGGATTTGTTTTTAGAGCTTACTTTTCAATTGTCACATCAGAAAATGATCAGCTCGAATCAATCACAAGACAATGAGTCATCTCTAAATGTTTAAACAAGCTATCGAAGCACATGAACAATAGCAGTGACTACATTCCTCTGAATGGAATGCAGCCATTTGGCTTAGTTGTTCTAGCATCCCTCCCTCTGATCACTTCATTCACTCAGTACTTTCTTTTTATTTATTGTCACCTTTCATAAAGCCATTTTTCTGTAAGGATTACTAAAGTTTTTGCTGTCTGATACATGTATCAGTTCATGCAGATGGAGAAGGACTTGTGGAAATGTGTCAAAGGGTTAATGACGTAGCTTCAGTCTACATTAGGCCAAACAGTGACCATTACAGTGTTGATGTGAGAACCTGCACTTACTCAATGATGTTTCTCCTGCAGGTTCTGAATTGCAGATGTGCAGGTCTCTGCTGTGTTGCTTTCTCAGCCTCGTCACAGTCCTCAAAGTTGGAGATCGCAGTTGGGATAGTGACAGAGTGATCCTGTGACTCTGAATTGGACAGACAGTCAATGGATGGGTGGTTGGTTGCTTGCTTTTCCGAGGCTGGAAAGCATGAAGGATTTGGATTAAAAAGTCAATTTGTGAAAACAGAAGAGTGACACCAAAGGTAAACAATGCCAGAAAGACCACAGACATGCAATCAAAGTATCAAACTTTGAAATATACAAAGTTATTATTTAAGAAGAAGAGTGCAGTAATAAAGTAACACGGTGCGAGTGATAAGGAGAATAATAGAGATAAGGAGAGTAATGTAAACCGAAAGTAGACATGAGCCTCAGTGAATCATGTGACTTTCAGTCCACTGTTTTACATTAAAAAATAATTTTAAAAATTCTGTTTTAGAATAATTTTTTTCAGTTTCTCATTATAACGATGACAGTTAGAGAAAAATCCAAAGAGGGTGTGTGTCTGACATTTGAACTTTAGAAAACACGAGAAGCTTCGAGAACGTGACACCCTAGTATGACAGCAGCATTACTCAGTGTTACACACAGCGCGCAGATTCGTGGCACAAAATTAAATTCTGAATTTATCCAAATAACTTTTTCTTCTTCACTCATTCAATCATTGACCAAGCTACATAAGAAATTAAACTACATTTGCCCCCCCAAATTTGCATATTAAATCTGCTGTTTATAAGGTTGGGGAAACCTGCAGTCAGCAGAGACTGAAAAAGTCACTTGGATGAGTGACGAAACATTTCTCCCACTGAAAACGCTACATCCAGATGAACAGAATCAACTTTTTGGGGATAAATTAGGCATAGTAACAACGTCAACATTTTATCACTAATAACCATTCCCATTTTGTCCCAGCCTATTTAAACATGCAGTAACTCCCATACAAAGAGGAGTAATTGGGCTGTGCTGTGGACAGTGCCCAGAGCCAAAGAAAAAAAGTCAAAGTGATCTGCTTTGGTTTTCCAGATTTCCCACAGTATCCTCAATCCAGTTTGTTTACTTGGAGAGGGGCACATTGACAAATTTTTCTCAGGGCATACAAGTGTCCACCAAAACACTCTTCGATAAACTCCCCATCAGAGAATGGCTTACTGGTTTTTGCGATTTTTGTGGGAAATCAAAAAGCTTCACACATCTGTCCCTGCATGTGTCGAGTTCTTGTACTTCCCTGCATGTTCAGTCTTGTAATTGTGAGTGTAATTGTAATCCTAGAGTGGGTCATCCAGTAAGGTTGGGGGATATGTAAAAATATTTTCCAACCGACAGTCGTCAGTCCAATAAATGACGATAGGTGATGTATTCGCGCAGGTGATTTTTTTTTTGATGGCCATGTAATCATGCAAGGACTGATTTGCGCGTTTGGAATTTCTACGTTTGTTTGGAGGGAATATTTGACCTTTTCTTGTTTGTTTCAGTATTAATACAGATACTTTTTGGATTACTCATTTATTTATTTGAGATGCGCCAAATCGCACAACAGACAACATTACGTCAGAGATTTTTTTTTTTTATGTTCGCTGGAAGAGACATTTTGATTTTTAACTTACTTTTTGTTTCATTTTGTATTTGTTGTTTGGTTGAGACAGATAAACACTGGAACGGCCAGTAAACACGGTTATAGTGGGAAAAAGAAGCCATTTATTTATTTTTTGTAGGTGCAGTTGCCTTCAAAAAGCAAAAGTTCTATTGCAGTTTCCTGCAAAAACTAGTATCCACACCCATTCTGTAATGGGGAGTTTATCAAAGAGTGCTTGGCAGCTGAAATGGGGAAACTGTATGATATTCATTTACTTTTCAATCCTAATTTTCCATTGACTTCATGCAGCCCAGTTAAAGACAACCAGTGTGACCCCGAGGCTGTATTCTACCCAGTCACGCTGCCTAATGTGCAACAAGAGGCTGTTAACAGCATACTTCAGTTTGACCTCCAACTAAAATTATCTCAATAAATGGAATAAACGGCTGTTTTTTTTTTTTTTTTTTTATTGTCTTTTTTTTTTTTTA
>VVHJ01009309.1:25984-36383 GCA_015107715.1 Tylochromis polylepis | reverse complement strand
GATGACGGATTTTAGTCATGTGATGCAGTCATGTGACCAATTCAACTAAGATGGCACAACAACGGCATTGTACAGCAGTTGTTTTGTTTGCTCTCAGTTTTGACGGCCCTATTAAAGATTAATATTAGTTTGTACATGCTCCAGATAGCTTTTCTTCAAAGAAGACGGAATGTAAAGTAAATAAGTAGATAAACGGCAGACGGAAATGACGCAGGTCGAATCGTCTTACGTTTCACGCATGCGCGGTACAGGAACGTAAGCGTTTTCAGTGTGGATGAACAACTCTTCGGAAACGACTGAAAACGAGAGTGAAAACGCCTTTTTCAAATTTATCCGGAGTAGTGTAAACGTAGTCTTAGTAAGATTCCACTTAGAACATATCATTCCAAATTGAACGAATGAGTATGAAAAGCTGATGGTGGTAAAACACGTGCTGCATCAACATAACTAATAATTTTGGGTTTTTTTTTTTTAGAGGTTTAATGTTGCATAAGGTAGGAAGCTACTACTTTTTTGTGATAGTGTATTTTACTAAGTCACAGTTCATTTGAGTCCACATAACAATTACAGCATATAGTTGGTACTTTTGGTGTTCCTTAGGGAACCTTGTAATATGTGTAAGTTAAACATTTACTTAAAAAACAACCAGCAAAGCAGCAATTGTTGATAATCGGTGCACATTTCTATCTGGAAGAAAAATTAAAAGCTCACTTAAATGGAAGCGGAGAGATCTGAGGGGCAGAGTAGAAAAAGAAGAAAGTGTTTTGTCTTTGTCTTCTGCCTCTTATCAGTAAGTGCTTTATTTTTAAGTGAAATTGTACATCAATTACCGAAAAACGAATGTTTTCTCTCCAAAGTTGATTGCTTGCGTTTAGCACGAAGCCCTGCAAACATTAATAAGGTCTTTTACTGCTTTATTTAAAAAAAGAAAATTACCGAGGTCTTAAAGTCATTTACATCTAAATGCTATATTTCTGCATTGAAAAATTAGTTAGCAATTTATGAAAAGTAAAATGACTACAGCTCAGATAAAGTTATTAAACCAGCGCTGCTGACATCATTGAAGTACAAGCAAGGTTATAACCCTTAATGGAAACTAATGTTTTAGTTTTTCCTCTCATTTCCTGATGCTAGCAGGAGCTCTTACCGTGGCAATAAAAATGTTTGTGCCACTATTGCACTGAATGAATGAATAGAGGGTAAGCTGGATGACATGATTTGCATTTTACACTGGAAAGTTTTTGTCCTTGAATGTTAACGTTTTCCTGACTATGTCTCAGTTGTGTGTCATCTCCCTTTTATTTACATGTTATACCGTTCTCTACACCTCTCCACCACACATTGATTTCGCCTCATCTCAATTTTTTACCGCCATCCTTCGCTTGCGCTTTTTTCCACTTACCCAATTTCTTCCACTACTTCTTTTTTTAATCACCAATTTTCCTAATATATGGCATGAGTCCTTCGCTGCTCTGTTTTACGTAGGGCTGTAATGCAAAAAAACTACACGCATTCTTTCCCAATGAAGGCATGAGTCCTCATGTGCCAGATAACCCTGTGTACTGTATCCTCTGCTGTAAAAGCAAGCGACTGAGTGAACGAGTAACGGTGAGAGGGAAAGTGAGAGACAGGCAGAGAGGAATCCAACACAGAGGTACAGAACTGGAAGAAATCAGTATCCTTGTGACAGTTAACCTTATGAGATTGGAGTCAGGACAGCCCGAGCTGGCAGCTGATGGCAGACCGCAACAGCAAGCCCATGGTGCGACCCATCTGTGCCTGGTATTAAAGCAGGCTCAAACCCCAGGGCCAGAGCCACCATGCCGTGTGTTAGCAACATGGACACGGGCACAGTCCAGAGGGGGCCAAAAAGTCACCCACTGGGATAACAATGGCAGCTTGGTTAACATAAACACACTCTCAAAGTGAGAGAAAAAATACACAGTTTGCACAAGAACACAAGAATAAATTGCACGTAGCTATATGACTGAGCACACAACACCACTTCGTCCAATAAGTAAAAATACACATTTGGCTGTGAGCAAGGTTATTTTTTCTTATCTGTACCTCGCTAAAACTATGGTTGTTCTGTGTGTGCATCATGCTGTGTTGACTGCTGTGTGACTATGTTTTCTATTTGTCCAGCTGTGTGTGAATGTGATTATGTGTGCGAATACAAGGGTCAAAATTAGAGCAACAATTTATATCGCCATAGTGAGAAAATCAGGTCAGGCGGAGGGGAAAACATTTATCCCGACAAAATGCAGCAGAGGGCTGACACCACTAAAATACCTTAAAGTGGCTAAAAAATGTAGGTTTTCCTGTGTCAGAGAATGATTTTAGCACTCTATCTCTACATAGCCATGACTCCATAGTTAGCTAAAGCACTACTATAGCTAAAGCACCAAAAAACAACTTTACTCACAGATTTCTGAATGATCTACATTCCACTGTAACACAGCCTGAGTACTGTCAAACTTTTGACTGTGTTATTTAAATTACAAAAACGTACTAGCTTAAAACCAATATGCCAGGTAACCCTGGCATATTAAATAGTCAGAAAACACAATGTGTCAAAGTGTCAAGATACCATAGTTTTCCAAGTCTTGATGATGCCCATTGTCTTATTGCCTTTATCAAGTTTTGTCCCATTAAAAGGATTACTTTTACTCTTTGGTGGCTTAAAAAAAAACTAACAAACAAAAACTTCTTGTCTCATTCCCCGCTGATATCGCATCCCACCAGATGGAAGCCTTTGGGCATTTTTTTTTTTTTTGCACTTTCGGGCTATACAAAATCAGGTGAGAACAATGAACTGTTTTCCCCTCAGCGTAGTTGGGACTCTGTCTCTATAGAGCACACAATATTATCTGATGTGTCACATCAGTGGTGCTCTGGTTCCTTCACAGAAGGGAGATTTGCGACATCATATGTGAGGTCAAGTGTTTTCCCATTACCTAGCAACAGGTAGATGATATATGAGACCACAATATGAGACCGCCGCCCATCCAAATGGCTTCTCAGGTCCACCGCAATATAACTCCTGAGTTTTAAATGGCACGGATGAACAATTGTGAGATGCGAAGAAGATGCACAGGTCCACAGACACACATACAGAGATTCCTTTATTTATAAGTGAGATGAATTCCACTGGCTGCTGACCCACTGAGATGCATAAAACTTCATAACAATATTTGTTTTGGGTTTTTTTTTTTAATTTATTTGACAAAACTGCTGTAAACAACATTTAAATAATGAAGTGAAGTGAAAAAGTTAATGATATTCACAGTGAACTTTATGGTCCACATTATGCCACTATTAGACTGCACATCATACCAAGTATGTCATTTAAATTCAGGGTCATATCACAAATCTCAAAGCATAAATTCATGTTTTCATGAAAGTAGGACATAAGGCTTTAAATTCCTGTTGAATTGAATGCCTTTGTATTTTCTGTGTCTGTCAGATATATTGCTATTACACTAAAAGTAATTAAATAGTAAAGATTAGATGTTTATAGCCATTTTTAGAAAGATGAATAGAGCCCGCGTAAGAGCTGATTTGATCATTTCAAAGAAATTTCACCAAAAACACCCCAAAACATTCAACATTTGTACAGCTCTTTGAATCATCCGAATGCCCACACCCCAGTGTTAAATCAACTTGAGATGCTCTCACGACCACGCAGAGAGGCTGCCGTTGGCCCACTATCCGAGGGTCACTTAAACTCACTAATAAAGACTTATTCTTCACTATACCTCGTCAATCCTCCCAGCCCCACTGACCCTCTTCTCGTCTGTCCTCCTCTGACCGGTAGAGGTCGCAGCCTAGCAGTTGCTGAGTGGACGGGAACGCATGGATGGATCAGAGCGCTCCCACATGACAAAGCTTACAGCGCGTCTGGAAACGAGCAACGGAGAGCGGGCGTTTTGGGAGAAACCGTAGACAAGATCGTTTCTTCACCCGCAGCAAGCTTGTTTCGCTGTCAAACAACTACACTGTTTAGCTTCCTAGTTTCAGAGATTGCTGAGGCGGGCAGCTGTCTTTTCTTTTTCCCTTTTTCCAAGTGAACTTTATAGGGATGTTATATATGAGAGCATCACCGTGCAGTTAAGTAACTGTAGGACGGATATAAAGACTGAACATCTTCTCGTACTACTTTTTTGTTCGGTTTGATAGAAAAGAGAAGAAAAAAAAAGAGAGGGAGAGAGAGGAGCCCTGTGTGAGCGAGTGCGTGTGAGTGTGTGTGTGTGCAGGAGAGAGAGAAGTCGCACAGGTTTTTTTTGGAGCTACGTTTTCATGCCGTCAGTCTTGCGGACTCTGAGATGGACGTCAGATTTTATCCAGCTCCCCCTTCAAGCGTGGGTTCATGTACGCTACCGACTGACTCCGGTTTGGACTATTACCATTCCAACAAGGTAAACAATTACGTCTACTTTAGTCGGTCAGATGTGCAGCCATAAGTTTGATGATGTATATTGAATACGCATGGTGGCAGACGGGTCGTATTTGTTCAGGCACGCTGTTTGAAGACCTCTAGTGACAAGTGCTGCACTTTTGGTTCCCTCGGGATAACTGAGTGACAGGCTGCATTTACCCGTCAACTTCGTTGTATTTTTTTTTTTTATGTATCTGGACTCATAAACTTTGCTAAAAAGGACACCTGCTTTGAGATCGTGCACATGAGGTGTCGTTTAATTGCAAATCGCTTGTGTGTTAGTGTGAATAAACTGGGGCTGCTTTGTGCTGTGGATGTCCTGTGAGCAGAGTTGGAGCGCACCACTTTATCTGGCGCACCGGAGGAGCCGGTGATCGCTTTCTCCAACCAAAACTGACAAATGGACAAAATGAACGTGTGCATAATTTTGTGTGTGTGTGTGTGTGTCTTGTAACATATATATAGACCGGCAGAATGTTCTCTATATGATCTAAACGTTTCAGAATTAACTGCGGAAATGCACTTTCCAGCTACTTTACACGGCCAGTGCACTATTACTCCGAAATGCAATTATCAATATTGCGTCGAAATATGAGGGCATGCTATGCGTCTTGGTGATGTTTGCCATACTGTAGCTTATACTTAAACATCTTGGAGCGTGATTTGGCATTTCAGTCGGTTTTATTTCGCATTATTGCTCGGTAAAATACTTTCGATTGGTATTAATCACTAGTATATTTTGGCATGCTTGGTTATCAACACCTGTATGGACAAAAATTCAACCGCATCATTCAACTTTTTAGAAATTATTATTCACCTTTGCCCCAAAAAAAAAGCCTTCCGTGTTGGGTTAAAGTTTGAATATTAGATTAGATTTTGTGTTTACATTAGCACTGATAAGAAGTGCTGCAAAAATTAACCGCGCTGTACGCAAGATTCGGTAGTAAAAGAAGCTTTTGTTGAACAACTTGAAGTGCCAACACCTGTCATGGATTATCTACCCCTGAAAACATGCTCTTTGAAAGAAAGGGAAGAAAAGACTATCTGCAGTAGTGCTTTTTGGATTTCCAATTCCTTCTTGAATTATGTGGTTATTGATATCCTGTTGATATTGGGCCTACAGTAAAGCGAGAAGCTTTGTACTCTTGCACTCTGTCCATGGTGGACACCATTGCAGATTCTTTTCCTTGCAGAAAAATGTTTGGCATCTACAAGTGAGAAATGTACATACAGACCTACTTAATAGTCCAAGGTTACAAGTTGCAAGTAACGAGCCAAGTTTATTTTACTGCAGTGGTCAAGGTAAAACTTGTGTAAACATTTGCCAGTAACTACTGAGCAGAACTAGAAGGAGGCAGTATACCCCCAGCCATTCAAATTGGTTTGCTTGCCTTAGCACCTGGAAGAAAGCCAGCAGGCAGTTAGCTTTTGCTGATGACAAAGTGAAACATTATAGCTCAGTACAATATTTGAATTGTTAATCTCTCCTGTTCATGCACACGGTCACCTGTATGTATACATGTCCAACACATGCGGTTAGCTGCCCATGGACACACTCTTCTACACCAACACTCACATAGCACATACTTGGTGAGAGACTTGAATTACAATACGCGGATGCTTTACAAAGATTGCAGTTATTCCTTAACTCCTGACTCACTGGAACATCGACATCAGTCTTTAAAATCCAAATTAAGTGCTCATAGTTTTAGCTCGATTTTGTTTTACACATTAATTTAATCCATCACTAGAAGCAGGATTCAGAAAGGAGTACTTTTTATCTTTCTGTGATTTTGAAAAAGTTGTATAATTGTGTGTGTGTGTGTGTGTGTGTGTGTGTGTGTGTGTGTGGCTAGCTAAACACACATACTGTAGGCAGACGCAGAGTAGCTGCAGATGTGCTATCTACTGAAGATCACAGTAGGACCTTGTTGTTTCTGACTGAGGCTACGTCCCAGCTCTTGTAGTATTAACACAATGAACTGTATTGGTTATCATGATTCAGCAAGCGTAGAGGCTGTTGGCCTGGTAAGGAGCAGGTTTGAGTTTCAAGGACAGAATCATATAACATTGTCATTACTAAAGTAACAGCTGTGACTATGATGTAAAGCGACACATTATCTACACTGTACTCCTGCTTCTACACGTAACTGTTGAATAATGATACAGGATCTTTATAAGAGATTTTGGCAATAGTTCATCTTACTGGCACCTTGAATTCACAAGTATGGAGCTGACCTGCTGGAGTGCCTCAGTATTAGAAGTGCCGCAGCTGTTTATCTTCATCTGCAAGTGAGGAAGCTGATTTCTTTTTTTCTTAAAGTCAGATTCACAAGACAGCTAGTCATTGCTGTTAAATCTGTGGTTTTAATATTTTTTTTAACGTTTTTTAAAAAAATTTTCCATGGTAAATTGCAAACATAATTCTAAGCAATGTTAAGAGCTGCATGTTTATGAAGAGGCACAAAAGACTAAACTCCCAAACGTGGCCTCCTGAAAACATTCACGCCTAAAACGGACAACATACAGCTTGTGTGACAATCACTCGTGAAATTATGCATTACAGTACAGTATTAAATACACCAACCAGGAAGTGCACATAATACAAAATGGGACAGTTCACATATAAAAAAGTGTATGGCTTCCTGTTCTAGTGGTGTAAAGTCAAATCTATTTCTGAGGGTGACTGTTAAGCTTTGTGTGAATGACTGTAAATGGTGTGCACACAATGATCAGATCTCTGTTCTATTTTTCTACTTTTTCTAGGACTCAGAAGCAGAGGAAGGAAAGATCGTTAACGTAATGCTTTTATTCAGGCACAGGTTGTTAACACAGATGCAATAAAACAGTCCTTACCTTCACGAAGGTTATAGTGCTCAGTTTTTGTTAAATTATGTTACATGAGCTAACTTCCAGGAACCTAATTATAGGTGTTTCCATTATTTGGCCTTTTTTTCTGTGTTATAAATGGGATGGGACGAATACAGTATAGTCAGTATATATAACCAGCACTGCAAACTAAATACTGTAGTCACAGTGTTAAATCAACACCTTTTTAAAACAACTGTAAGAACTAAAACTGAGCACTGTAATCTGAAGGTAGGGTTTATTGCATGACTGATGACTACATTAGTGCTAACAAACTGACAAGAGAATGTAAGCATCACCCAAATATTTAATCAGAAGGTTATGCTTTAGTTTTGTTTCTCAGTCAAGTTCATGTTCAAAAACCAAAAGGATAAAGATATTCTTTAAAACTGTTATGAGTCTCTGCATTTCATTGTAAAAACAACCTGTGAGCCCATATTTCAGAACAATGCAAAGAACAACACATGAGAAAAGCATCGATTTGTGTTTTGTTAAGAACCCCACGGCTCTGTTGCTCTTCTCAACTCCATCCAACTTGCATTGTCCTGCACTTGCACAATCACTGTGAGTCATCTTTACTTTTCGCCCAAGATTTCTCCTAATCTTTTTGAAGCCTCTCTGTATCTTTCCTCGCTGAGTGGGAGGCTTGTTTGTTCAGCGTACACTCAGCTGTGTATACCAGCGCTGAAGGCCACTTCTTCGCAAATGCCTGTTTTAGTGGGAGACTATTTGTCAAATGCATTATGACTTGTGCATACCCCGAGGCAGAATCACTCCGGTGAAATGAAGTTGGATAGATTACTGTAGATGTTCCACTTTCCCCTCATCCCTTTTCCCTCTAACAACACAGTGCCCAAGAGAGAGCCTCTCATGTAATTATACTGTAGTTATACTGTAGGTTTATAATTCAATGGTTTGCAGATGTTACTCTTTACATAGTTGCAGTCTGTTCCAACTTACTATCAGTTATTTAGAGATTTTATTTGGGACTAAATGCATGCACGTGTGCATATATTTGTATGTGTGCACAGCGCAAATCTAATTGCTAAAACACTTTGAGGTGAGATGTATGTATGAAACATTTGTACATTTATCTCATTTTTAATCTTATGCCCTATTTTATATCACTACACGAATACACATTACCATTAGCTGACATTCATCCACTCGAAAAGCAATGAGGCCAGCTTTTGCAGAGCACGTACCACCCCTTTTTAAGTGGTCCGTTCCATTTCCAGTGCTATCCAAATCACTGTATTAGTCACAGGATACTTCAAAGTATGGACAGGCGAAAATATTTTCCATTTGAATTCTCAGAATGTGATTTTTTTTTTCCCCCCCCTCTTGAAAACATGACAGTAATAGAAACAGAAATAAGAAGAGTTATTTCAGCAGTACCTCATTCTGTACACACAGAGAAGTTAATTACATGGAGGCAAGCATTCTTGGGTCGACAGCATGGACTTGGGGTTTTTCATTGTGCCCATTCATAACATTCTGCTGACTGGCCAGTCCGAGTTGCAATATCCCAACTATTCTCACTGGGAAAATGTTAACCCATGCATGGCTCGCATGCACACCAGAGGGAAAAATGCAGTCTGTGTTGCTGGAACTACGAGTGTCCAGTTTACAGTTATAATGCAGTTACTGGCAGTCAGCATATGGAATTAAGATTATCTTTTTGGATTTAAAACTCACTAAACTGTCTAAATTATAAAGGTACCTTGTTTTATTTTTTTATTTTTTGGTCTAACCACTTCCTGGCTGTATTCATAATGAAGTCTTTCTGTCTCCCCACATCCCAACCCCCCCACCACCCTCACTGTGTCTGACTTCTTCTCTCATTTACCTTCCCAGCAGCAATGTCAAAAGGTTATGGAGGGAAGCTGGATCGCCTGGGGCTGATTGTGTCTTTGAGTTAATGATAAGTAGCTACAGTGTTATTCTCTGGAGCAGTGGGGCTTAGATTGTGTTGTGTGCATTAACTGTTACAGCAGGAGTGTGAGGGTTTTGTTTTAGATCATGCATTTAAAACACAATAAAGCGAGATATGGTTAGAGGTATGAGCACGACTGCATTTTTCAACTGAATTAAGTCCAGAAGTGTGTTACATGCAGAACCCAACCTTCCTTGTTTTGGCTTTATGTCTGTTTAGCTATGTTTCTATGTTACAGTATAGTTACATCACAAGAAAAAGCCCCAATGTCGCCACATCAGTGATATTGTAGTTTCTGTTCTACAGCTGTATCTAGCTTGGATTTCATGGGGTGTTTTAAGGACAGCTGTTGTCTGTATAGAGAGCAAATAAGGGGATACAGCTATCCATTACTGAGATTTACCATGATGGACTCGAGTTTAACCTACAAGATAGTGAAGTCAACCAGACTCTACAGCACTCCAGTGCTCTGTACTTTATAATCTAGACCAGACATGACTCAGAGCAACTAGAGGTGTTAAGAGGGTCATAAGTCATGTATGGCTGAAAATAGATTCTATAGTTTATCCTGCCTCATTATCTACTTAATCACAGAGGTCCATAGAAACAGGCTATTTATGTTGATGATTGATTATATTACCAAGAATTGAATCATGACAGTGTATTTTTTAAACTCCTCCCAATAGACTGTGATATACTGTTGCCATCCAAGTAATTTCTGCGCTGTTATCACCCTGCAATCTATCACTCAGTAAGTTTATCACCAGACTGCTTTTAGAGTGAGGCTGATATCAAGTTTTCAGCCTGGGTGACATGCATGACAAGCTGTAAGTTACTGCGAAACACAGCCGCATCATAAGGTGTCAGAGTAATTTCAATCTTGACGTTGATTACGAGCTGAATCGGCCGAGCCCCGGTTCAACTCGTGCCCCTCATTAAATCACATTAACCCTAATTATCGTCACAGCCCCTTGAAACCAAAATACAACAGTCAGGCTTGACTCTTGGCTCCTCAGCTGGCTGTTGGGTGTGTGTATCATACACTTGTGACTTGTATGAAGTCAAGTCCAATGTGGCAAGGCATTTTAAACTGTCTTCACCTCAGGAGACCACTGGTTTCTCAGTTTCTCAGTAGCAATTGCCTTGACTGGCTGTCT
>VVHJ01009309.1:6768-21521 GCA_015107715.1 Tylochromis polylepis | reverse complement strand
TGTAATACAGCTTGCATTGTGCAGTTGAAATGAGTTTTGAGATGAGTTATCCGTTGTGGTTTCCCCTTTGACATTTCAAAGGTATGCAGCTTTTGAACCATGGATTTACTGTAATCTATTTTTTTCTATTATTGATGTGTGGTTGAGTTATAAAGTGTAGATTGGCTTCTCTGCCATTTCCCTGGCTTTGCCATATCAGAAACCACAAGGCCACTGTGCAGCAGCAGCCTTTGTAATAATGTTATATATATGGTGACAGAGTTGTTGGTCCCAGTCAACATATGACACTGTGCAAAACTGGTGTTTACTTTACACAAACACTCTTAGTAGGCTTCACAAAGTAATCAGTCTGTAGCGAAAGAGATATTTCCAAATGGCATAATTTGAACATGATAAGCACATAAATATACAGATGCTGTGAAATTGAGGAACTGCAATTTATGGCAAACATAGTAAACCGTAAATGTTACGGTAGCAAATGTTCTCATATGATTTACAGTCCCAGTTTACAGTAGACATTACTCAGTTTCTGAAAAAGAAATTTTTAGGTGTTAATAATTTGAATCTTTAATGAGTAACGGACTGAAAAAGAGACACTGTGATAACCGTGTTGTCGTTTCTTCTCCTTTAGTGTTATAAAGACCAAAAGCAATTGACGTTTAAGATTGTTTTAGCACTCATGGTGTGCAAAATGATCTTTCACCTCTTCAAATGACCGCAAAGCAGCATAAACCTCAGAGATAAAAATAAAAAGATTATTGGTAGGTGTACTGTTTACTTTCAAGAGAAAGAGAGAGAGAGGAAGGGAGGGAGCGTCAGAGAGAACCACAAGGCGAGTGTGAGCTGTTAGGTTTGTTAGGGTGTTGTGTGTTTGTTGTGGAGTATTATAAAAATCCAGCCGCTTCTGATCCACTGTTCCCTGATCTGCAAATGGATCGAGCTGCCCAGCGGAGCCATTCTTACAAAATCAGCCTGACATGGCGTTATAATAGCTTTTTCTTGTACGTGTTCTGTCAAATCAACTTAGCTTCTTTGGGTGCTATTTTAGTGGTCACAGAGTCGATAGAAGAAACTGCCTTTTTTTTTCTTTTTCTTTTTTTTGTCTGTGTTGCTGCTTATCCCCAGAGAGCCCATGGAAATATACTCGTATGTCCAATACCATAATGCCATCGTTTTAGCACTATGACACTTTTGGAAAGTGTACTTTGAAACCAGATCTGTGAAGCGAGGCAGAGAGGTGCTGAGCTGATGAGCTAATTAGTGGGGTCTACCACTGTTGTGCTAATGGCTCTTGCTCATGCATGTGTGTATGTGCTCAGGCTGTTTTTTTAAGGCTTAATCCAGCATGCGCATGACAAAGCCTGCTAAGTGAATCAAACGGCTGAGTATCAGTGGAAGCAAGGCTCCTCAGTCTCCTCAATGGAACTGCAAAGATAGAGCAAATGGGCACAGATATGCCAATACACCTTCAGGGCATTGACTCTTTGCCATAATGCTCTCATATACCTCTGAATGCAATGGCTTTTTTTTGTGTTGTCTTAGCTACATTTCTGGGAAAACATGCATTTGTGTGTGTGTGTGTGTGTGTGTATTTGAGACAATCTGGACTCAGGAACATACTGTAAAGCTAAAATGTAGGTTTCTACTGTTGCAGCCCTGTGATTGTGCAATCAACTACAAAACAAACACGTTCTAGAGAGAGGAAGCGATTGAAAGATAAATCTTTATCTGGCAGACAGAAAAAAAGAGCTTGTTGAGCAATTCTGTAACCTTACACAGAATAAAAATAATAAAGTAATGGAGCAAAGTGGATGCAGACAGCACATTATCACAGTTCCATGTAAACATGCGAGCAAGATGAGACAGTTCCTTTTCCTAAGCATGCACGTGCTGACATGACACCACCTCTCACTTTCATTTGTGCTCATGCACCTGCTGACACTCACTGTTATTTTCATTATAGCCGTTGTTCTACATGTTCTTACCACAGTGCGATTACACACTAAACAACATGTTTCTAAAACTAAATAGAAAAGTACTTGTCAAGAACTCAGAGTGAGCCTTAAACGAATATCTGGGTTTTTTTTATGCTATTAAAACCCTAAAATTAAGTTTGTCAAAAGGAAAAGCTACAGGTAAAGTTGTTGTTTATATTACTGCATTGTTTGCTACTCAAAGCTGGACAATGGATAGGAGACCACGCAGCATCTGTAGCTATAAATACATTTGTTTTATATAACTAAAAGGAAACTAAAGCTAGACTTATCAAAACAAAACCAACAGAGGCCAGGAAGGCTGACTGCCACCAAGTAATGTCATGCAGTTCAACTGCGTGAACTCAGTCGAACAACCAACAGATAATAAACGGCTAATATTTTTGATGAACAGTTTAAGTCACAGGCCTGTCGGTCTCATTGGTGGATTTATCCTCTCAAATCTGACGTTTTGGTGATTTTCTTACTTATATCACTGTGTTTTAGTCTCCCAAAACCAAAAGTAAAAGTACAAATGAGCATGTTTTTCAGTCGAAGAAAATATAAACTGATAAATCAATAACGAAGTTAATTAAGTGCAATGGTGATACGGCCATAAAGATGATAGAAGTTATATTGCTGCATTTAACATAATCTTTTATAAATATAATCTCTCTTGGAAAGGTTCTTAATTGAATTGCATTGGAAGAAGAATTAGAACCACATGCAAAAAATTCACAAACTATCCAGTGATCTGTCAGAAACACTATATTCACGCTTGGTTGTGTGCTGTTTGCATTTAGATGAGCCCTGGTTCTTGACATCCTTTCGTAATTAAATGAAATTTTCTGTAGTCATTCAGCTTTATTTTGTGCATTTGGCAACTACAGTCATTAAGCTGCACAAACATACCAAAGCAACAAAGCAACATGAAGAGTAAGCAGGTCTCATGTATGGCATAGAGGCGACAAATAAGATAATTGGGGATTAACGGTTAATGACTGAACGAGGGAAGACAAGTGCCGAACCTCTTTTTGTGCCAAAGTCTGCGGTAATGTTTTTTTCCTCCTGGCTCTGTTCACCTCACCTGCCATGCTTTTGTTCCTATTCCTCTGTATTATCGTCCTCTCAGTCCCACTTAGCTGGATTTCTTTTCTCTCCACTCTCTCATTTTGGTCTCTCTCTGTCTCTCTCAGGCTGATTCTCATCCTGTATTAGTTGCAAATGCAGAACTAAGTAGCTGTGACAACATTCTCAGATGCTCCAGCTGTCACAGATTTATTGAGTTATTAAAGTAATGTACTGTGATTAAAAATGCTAATTTTCCCTGAATCGTATGCCAGCTTACATATTTTTTTTTCAATAGCTGATTTAATTACATGGAAAATGAAACAAGGGTTGATGATTCAATCTTTGCAGCCAATTGCCTCGCCATACAAAAATGAATTACCTCATGATACAGAATTATTGTTTGAGCAACAAAAAGTGAAATGACAGTGGAATTGTATAAATAATCAGAGCTTTTTTGGCGTTGCGTTGTGCAAGCTGTGGTGAGCAAATGCTCATATTATGCTCATATTTGAACCATCAAATATATTAGGTTAGCTAGCATTTTGCTTATACAGTATATAATCTCAGCAATCTTACCTCAGGCCACAATATGAAAGCAAAGCTTTGAAATGAGTGAAAAAACCGATCCATTAAAATCCTTATCTCAATGCTCAAGTGCGCTCAGTGCATGTAGGATAGTTCTGGTTTTCATATTTAAAGCATGGATTTTAAATAACGAGAGAAAAAAAATTTCTCTTCCCAATATTATTTGAATTGTGTCCTCGTCTATTCTGAATAATTTCCTTTTCCCTGGGGGGTTTGTTCAGAGTGCTTTCCTTGGCTCATTTTGGCCTCTCATTATGCATTCATGTATTCGTTTATATAATGCGGCACGCTGCAGCTTCATTGGACAAATCCCAGTTGTTTTGGACACCATTGTGTATGATACACGAATAGTAACATTTCTTTTTAACTGGGTGTTCTTTAGTTTTACTTCACACAGTCTATTTCTCCTGCTTAAGTGATTTTGCAAATTATGCAAGACCTCTTTTAAACATCACCAGATTGAATCAGCTACTGAAAAAGTAATTTTCATTTAAATAATGAGATAGAACTTCTCCCTTGATCGCTTGATCTTTGCAGAAAACTTTTGCTGAGCAGCGGATCACACTGCGCCATTATTCCAGTCTTGTAAAATCTTTGCAAGATGGGCCGAACAGCTTCATACATTTTTTTTCTTTTTTTTGAATCCCTTCCAAATTTTCAGGGTGCCATAACAGATCGTCATCTGTATCATTACCACTTCATATCCCCCCGCCTCTGAATAGTACCTACTGTATAGGTGAGCTTGTCAAATATCCATGATCATGTCACATATCTTTTCCACTCTGGAAAGGGTTGAGTTGTATGTGGAGTTCAGTGGAGTGAGTGGCTCCAGCCCTCCAGATGTCCTAGACATAACAGAGGCTTGTCAGCTCTGTAGCTGGGCTCTAAATGGGTCACTCTCCTTGATATCACACAGCTACTTCACAATGACCCCACTGTTCGCCTGATATTACAGCACACCAGGTGGCTCACTATGAAAGTCATGGCTAGACAAATATGGTCTGCGTGTGCTTGTAAAAAGTCAGACAAAAAAATCCTCATATCTGACTGCTGATTTAAGAATTAAGGTATGAACATGACCTTTTTTCTTGCACTAACTTCAGATGATAGAAACCTCTATGCATGTTTCTTTTAGCTCTCGTTCCCCTCTTCCAGCACTGTATGCATGGCTGTATGTAAGATTACATACAAGGAGCTCTGCAGAGCGGAGTAGGAGGTAGTAACTAAACTGAGGGTGAAAGGGAGAGGGTTGGGTGGATGGCAGTTCAGTGATTTCTGATTTATGGTTTGATTACAGTCTTTCCATCCCGCTGAAGACTGGCTGTATTTGCCTGCATCACGTGAACTTTTTCCTCACATGGCCTAGTCATGCAGCAAGCTCTGGCTCATTCTGCTCCTTGTCAAAATGAAACATACATATGCACGTATAGACTTACATCTGTGGGATGGCATTAAGCCACACACACACACACACACACATTCACACACAATGATGGAGAGATAAAACAGAGAATTGCTCTTTTAGTCAGCTGAGCAGTCTTCTCTCCTGCAGCCTGGCAACCATTCAATACAATTTATCTCTTACTGGGAAATAATATTGGTATTCACAAATGCAGCCAGTAAAGGGACAAAAAACAAGCAGTACAATAAGACGGTGTGATTTGAGCACAGGTGTCCACCGTCTTGGATTCATGATATCCCACTCAACTGAATGAAAATCAGCATATTTATTGCTGCAGATATGAATGAGAAGCCAAACTCTCTTCATCTAGAATGTCAGCGCCACTGTTTGTAAGAAGAGTAGCCTTGAAAATCAGACAATGGGCCTTTTTTTTTCACCTGTAGCTGGCTGGATATTCTTTACTGAGAGCTGCATTCCATTAATAGTAGTGATCAGACCTTGGTGAGAAAGAAACACAGTAGCTAAGTGTGCTCCCTTTATGTGCCATTAGTGTTTTTAACCAGCATCGATCCACCTGCATTTTGACTATGCCGGTGTATGAATAGGATGAAAGCTCCTGTGAAAGAGCCAGCCACTGATATCATGTCTCCCCAGGCATTCATTAAACTGCCATTCATTCTTGTATTTTAGGCCTCTTACTTTGAATTCTCTTCCACTTCGCATTTTGTTCCATGGGCTGAAGTAGACCGTTTGACTTTATCTTGTCATGGTTATGAAACACTTCAATAAAGTGGGGAGCCAGTGCAAAATCTGTCTTGATTTATAGCTTTGGCAGGACAGTTTGATCTGTCAAAATGTAGCATTGTCGTAGTGAAAGGTTAATAGCTGATCAGAGTTTAAATAAATAAGTTCTTTCCATAAAAGAGTCCGGAGAATGTGGAAATTTGCGGTGCACTTTTAAGTAATTGCAAAGAACAGATAGGCTCACCTTATCTGGTCTGTATCTGGTCTGTGGTCTGGTTTCTCCGTATTATTGTAGGGTCTATACCTTACAGTATAAAGCGCCTTGAGGCAACTATTGTTGTGATTTGGCACTAAAATGGAATTGAATTGAACTGAACTGAATTGAATTGAGAGACAATAGTTTGAATGTATTTATCAAAAGTGTAAAGCTCCAAAGCTCCTGTGCGTTCATAGGTGAACCTTCGTATGCTACAGGCAGCCTGACAGCAGAGTGGAACTGATTGTCTCTGGCAGCACTCAGAAAGATGTGAAATTAACACCTACTTAAAACAGGAAAAAAACGACCTATCAGAATGATGGTTGAGCGTGCTGCAGCTCTGGCTTCAGCAGGTACATTTGAATATGAACATCCCTGAATGAAAGGTTATGACCCATAAAGAGGGGGAACGATTTGAGCGAAGCGTGCTGAGGGGAGAAATGTCAGAGTGAGAATGGCAGGAAATATGTTAGTGACAAGGAAAAAGCTGCCCCTGGTATTCTAGAGCCCCAATGAGTAAAAATAGGGCATTGGGCAAGAAGGCAGGAAACCAGCAGAGCGAGGCCTCTAGTTGGAATTTCTTCTGGGGAGGAGAGATAAGAGACTTAACTCCCTCCTGTCTGGGCTGGCTGACTTTAACATGCGACATTTGATCACTGATCACTTATGTAGAGATGGACAGAGGAAGAAGAGATTGAAGAATTGAATAAATGATTTGAGCACTGAGTGCTGTGAGAACTGTTCCTGTGTTTCTGTGCGCTTTCTGATGACTTGTCAGTTATTGAGCATTGACATGACATTTTAATTAGGTCAAGACTCGTGATGGAAACCAAAGACCACGCTCACACTTTCATGAGAGCTCTCTCACGCAAATGCACATTTATGTGTGCATATATACTTCACACACTCTCTTGCGCTCATAAACACACTTTGAGGTAATGGCTGTGGAGTGGAAAGTACCCTGTGTGAGAGTCTTGGGTTCCTCAGGTTGGAGAGTGGAAGTTAGACAATAAACAGTGGCCTTATCGTGCTTCGGGCAGAGCTTCCAACCTGATAGTCTCACATATGACTTCCAACTATTAGAAACAAATATGACCTCTATACCACTTGTCTCAGCCCGCTCACTCCCATGAATAAGCAATTATTTCAGGACCCTCGGTGGTAACTTTGTCTCGGTGTTGAGATTTTAGACTGCCGTGTGCATTAGCCTCAGCCCCGTGCTTCTTCACTGTCACTTTACCACACTGATCAGGCTCTTTTATTAGATTTCCCCGTAGTTACGTGACATCACTGACACAAGATTTATTAGGATTTTTTACAAATCAAATTTCCAGGCCTAGTGGAATGTGAGATTGATGGCCCCGAAAAGGCGAGACAACAAGGTCATTATCATATCATTGATTACAGTAATTTGTACATGGTGTGGCAGTTGTTCATCTGATAGGGCGTTCACTGACAACTACACAGTTGACAGTGTGGCCACTTCTTATAAACTGTAGGTGGTTCAGGAGTTCCTGATCTCGTGAAGAAAGAAAAAAAAGTCAGAACGTGCCAAGCGTCTACACAAGAAACTAATTATAGTGTACAATAGCTCAACACTTAACATCAACAGTGGAGGTCGCTGACATTTATTATTTGCTTTAAACTATTTTATTCCTGTTCTGAGAGCAAAGAAACACATTCCTGGATAGAAGTGATCAACCTCGCGCTGCTTGTTTCCTCGTGAAGTGTGCCTGTTGAATTTGTATCTGTGAGAAGAAAAGGCAAACACATTTATCGAGCTTGTGCTCTTCTCCTAGCCAACTATTTTGAGACTTATTTTAGCTACTGATTTTTTAAAAATTGGAATGCTCATTGAGAGTGCCACTTGAAAATATTAATTACCTTAGAGCGCATGCAGCTGGAAATCCCGACCTTTAAGATGCTGGGAAAACAGAATTTCCGTAGAAGAATAGCCGCTCTGTTTGAAGCATGGCGTGGCATAATTAGAGTTTAAAGACAGAAGTGGTTTCATGTAAAAGAGAAAATGTGTTAGATATGCGCCCTTATGTGTCCTTGTTATGTCCAGTTACTGTCATATTGAGGACACAGCCTTCCTCCCAGCAAGACTGCAGTGTGAGACAATAACCTAAATACCTGGCAGATTTCAGACTTTCATACTTTCTCTTTTTCTTTACTTCACTCTATCTTTGTGATCCCTTTTTATTCTCACATTTTCACCCCCCACCCCCATCTCTCTCTCTCTCTCTCTCTCTCTCTGTTTCTCTCTCGCTGGCCGTCTCTCTCTCTCTCTCTCTCTTCCTCCTTTTTTTTTTTTATGCACCCGCTTACTCACACTCCCTCATGGTCACTCTCTTAAGTGATTGCTACATTTCATCTCATGGTAAATCGGCCATCAGCCCAGTGAGCTATCATTATGCAAATGATGGGCAATTCAATTTCAGCTGGTCGGAGGGGGAATTTCTAATTAGGGTGAGGCACAGCACTCAAGATAGAGAGAAAGATGTAAAAGCAGAGGGAGACAGTAAGGTGGAGAGGTGCTGTAAATGGATCTCATAGGGAAAGTGAGAGGTAGCAGAGAAAACCTAGAAATGAAGGAGTATCCATCCACAAAATCAACACCTGCATTGCACATATAATCTTTAGTCTGGTATTAGTCGCTAGCATCTTTCTCCTCCTATTGTTTTTTTTCCCCCTTTCTTTGATCATTTCTTACCAGTTAATTTTAAAGTACTGGCTTCTCAGGTTAGAACATGTTTTCACTGTGGGATCCTCTCCAAAACTCATAATTTAGAAAACACGATCACTTAAATTTAGTTTAATCGCACTGATGCTAAACTTTTTACGATACAGCAATGATCAAATTTGTCAAATTAGCAAAAGGGCAGTTCACATGGGGAAAGGGGAAGGACAGTTAGTGCAAACTATAAATACTTATATTGACTGACTCATTTGCCACTTAGGTCATTGTCGTTGTCTCATACCTCATTTGTAGTCGCACTTACAAAGTATTTAAAGAGGTTTTTATACTCTAAAATATGAATCATGTTCCCTTCAGGTTTCAAGTTCTGTCAGTGTGTGGGGTTGCCTCATGTGAATGATGCAGAGACTCATTCAGTTGAGAGTGGGGGAGTGTAACCCGGCAATTAACAGATGTGAACGCTATCTGTAACATCACATTCAGACTATCAGTAGATGTGACAGTTTACTCAAATGCTTCACATGCAGGCTGTTGGTTGACGTTACAACGAATGTACGTTCCCTAATCGACTAAAATGCAGGCTTTTGGTAGAGACTACAATTACACCAGTGTTCTGTAAATGCAGCACAAGCAGGCTATCGGCAGATGCTGCCATTTTCCAGTGTGGTAGTTTGGAAAGCAAAACACGAAACCAAGCCTTGACAACTCTTCCAAAGTAAGTTCAGACTGAATACCATGTTTCATTTAGTCCAATAAATGCAAACTGGATGAGACAATCAGTTGTCAAGAAAAGCGCAGAAAACACAAAAAAGATATGCAGAGATTCTTTGATGTATTAGTGAGTGATATGACTTAGGTATGTCGAGACTTAACATGATGACTACAGTTAACGCATCTGCAGCATCTGCAAGTTTGTGTGTTACACTTTACAAATAATGTTTCTTGATGTTGTGCTGCTGTCAGAATGGACTGGTACTGTGCAGCAGATTTATTTTGATGGAGTGTCTCTTTTCTTCCTATTGTTGTAATGAAGCATTGGGCTTGTCTGTTTTTGTTATTTATTCAGCAGCCCAGAGGGACAGCATGTTTCCTGCAGGGAAAAGAAGAGAGAGGAAGAGAGACAGAGAGCGAAAAACAGCTGGTCAAACTTTTTCATCACGATTAATTGAATGTGCTCAATTTACCTGCGTATGAGAGTTGTTTGCGTTCTTTAGTAGTTTGTGTTTGCGTGTTAGAGCCAAGCAAACTGTCACTTCTCATTTGATAAATCTGTCAGATCATCTTCTGTTTTTGCGCATCAACATATATCTGAACATGTGTAGGTGTGTGCATGTGCTGGTTATGACACACACGCTCACGCTCGCACACGCGCATGCACAGACACACACTCACGCGCGCACACACACACACACACACACACAGTACAGAGGATTCAGCTGAGATCAGCAGCTCACCCCGGGCTGTCAAATATTCTGTCAGCACAGCCCAAGAATCACAATTGGACTCTTTGGGAGGCATTAATTCAAAGCACCGTAACAATGCTCTCTGAAACCAAATCAACTGCCTGTAGTCAGCATATCAACTCCCAACTAACTCTCTCTCTGTATCTCTCTATCTCCAGCTCTCTCTCTTCTGGCTTGTGTTGCACTAACTTTCCCAGTTCTGTCTTTACAGCAATGCCTGTTCCCACCCCCCAACCCTGCCCCAGTCTTTCTCCGAGGTGTGATTGAACTTCTAAATATGTTTCGGAAGCTGAGTTTCTGTACAAGATTTCCTACAACAGATAGTACTGTAACTACCTCTTGAGCTCAGACCATGTGAAAATGATTCGAGAAGAAATTGTTTCTCGACAAGAATGAGCAAAAAAAAAATACATTATTTAATTAAAAATTGCTCTTTGTGGCTAAAGCTTTGTATCATTTCGAGCAGTGCTCTGTACTGTAATTGCTGATGTCATGATTTGGAATAAACACACGACGTTGTTGCTTTAGCCAGGTCAGTTAACACTCAACAAGGACTTGCTGTGTTTACATCTTTCATAAGAACAAAGCATGATGCAAATAAAAGACTGCAAGGTTTTACTACAGTAGTATTAACTATGCATGCTTTTAGTGTTTGAAGGCTGAAAATGACAGTTATAGTTAGTAGAGTTTAAAGTGTTTTTTGCATAAAATCCAAAAAGAGTCCTTTTAAAATTATAATATGCAAGTCACCCTACATTTGCTGGAACCAGGTGACCTTTGAGATTTTCTTTAAAAAAAAAAAAACAGGTTAAAGAACTGTTTACGGATTTTTGGAGGGATACATCTTTTGAGCCAGTGCCACAGAGTTCAGTATTTATAGCCATAGCTAACATAACATAGTTGAAAAATTATTGTGGGTTACATGTCTTTCTTACAGTCTAATTGTTATTCATATAAGCACTACCTGTCATGACTTATTACTGCTATTGTAACAACATGCAGTATGCTTATAGTGGCAGTGCCGTCAGCTTAGTACTGTTAATGGAAACTTCTTACAGTATATCACAGTTTTTCCCTTTGAGTTTAGTGACCTATAAAGCCTGACATTTGGGAGTATTTGCTCTCCTCAGCAATCCTAATTTATTAAAGAATCATTCTGCCCAGCTTCTGTCTGTACTAAAGTAATCTAGCCTTTGCATGTTTCATTTGTAGAAAAAAAGAGAAATGACAAAATCCCCTGTTTTTGTATTAGCTAAAGCTTCTCCCAGCCATCTGTTTTCTGCCTGCAACACACTAGTTGTGTCCAGTGCACAGCAGAGGTGCTGGTTCTGCTTGTCATCTGTTGGTGGTAACTTGTACTGTTGTAACACTGTGTTCTTTTGTCCTCAGGAAACAGCCTTATAAAGATGAAGGGTTTTGAAAATAATCAAAAACAGAGGATAAAGGAAAATGAAAAGTTCCTTTTCTTCTCTCTGAATCAGAGAGGGCAAGGGCTCTGACTGCACTTTATTAATGCACTCCATCTCGCTCACTTCTGTGTCAGGCATAATACAAAGGGCAGGTGTGTGTGTGCGTGCGTGCGTGCGTGTGATACTGTTAGAGACAAAATGACGGTTGAGAGAGTGAGCTAATTTTTCTATCATTAAGACTTATTGCAGTAGTAATCCTTGGCGAAGGGTGTAGTGTTATAATGTTCCTTGTGGCATCTTTATAATTGCCTTTGATGTAAATGAGCGATATATATGTAGTTAGTTTAATGATGGCTTGTCCTGTGCATTCAGCTTTACTGTAAAAGCCTGATTACCTTCACTTTAATTTTTCAACGTAAGCTTTTTAGTCTTTCTAGATGATCCTTAACAAAAAAACAAACAAAAAAAACCCCCAATCCTTGATCTCTGACTGAAGACTAAATTCTACAACTTTTATTTCTGCTATGTGAAGAGTTCACAATGGTTTTAATCCACTCTGTAATCCAGTCAGTGGACTGTGTGCAGTATCTAAACTTGAGTACAATTTTAGATGCCTCTGTTGCATCTCCTATCTCACTTGAAAACATGCAGCCAAGCTCTACGTTGTTGTTCCAGTAGATACAGAATCTACTTTCTGCCACAGCCCTCTATGCCTCGAGGTAGACACAAGAAGTCAGGAAAGCATGAGAAATGCGAACAGAAAAAAAAAAAACAATAAAAGAAAGAAACACAGTGTCATAAAAGTTTGAGAAAAGAGGGAAAAGCCAAACGCATAACCACAACTTTCGCAATTAGTTATAGTTCTCGCAACATTCTCAACTGTTCACCGGGTGAAACAGCATGGCTGCAGTCACTCTGATTAAGGCACAGGTTGGATTACGGTGAATTACCACGTTACTGAGAAACTGTGGGATTTCTGTCACCAGCAGTAAACAGCATCTTGGCATGAGTGTACTTAGAAAACAGATACAAACATTATCTCCTCATTATCACTTCGCGCTAAACTTTTTCCATGTTCAAAATCAGGAGTGTGCAGTTGCAATTTAACACAGCATGTTAATTTCATAAAATGCTTGCAAACTGACTTGAAAATAAATGAAAGAAACATGGAGAGATAAACGAATATACAGATAAATAGAGAGTATCTCAATCCGAGATACACACACACACACACACACACACACTACTACTCGTAAATTACGATCTGTGTTGACTAGTGGAACAAAAACTTTAGGACAAACGTAAACACAAGATGAGGCAACAAGGCAAGACAAAGGGTGGAGGCAAAGTGAGGGGTGTAGGAGATCGGAAAGTACAAAGCTATACTATCTATATTTGTATAGTATAGATAAGTATAAATATAATATGAGTATAGATATAGATACAATATGTATAGATATAATATGAAGGAAAAAGAGTGTTAATTCTAATTATAATAATCATTAGGTCTCATTATTATGCCATTTCTTCTCAGTGTCGCACAGCCTTAATCATACAAACTGACATGTTTACAGTAGGAATGAACATGCAGTCGCTGGAAAAGCTGCGGTCAGCTATAAGCAGCCACAGCTTAAATGCTGCCGTTGGCTGGATATTCCCAATGGTGTGATCAGTAGTTTGAGAGTCAGTGCTGGCCTGAGGCAGGTAGCCCCTGGCTTCATGTCCCGGTTATGGTCAAGCTGTTTAAGCCTTAGTTGACATTAAAACATTAATGTCTTTATCAGTGCAGTTCTTGGAAATATATAACAGTACTTAAAAACAGCTAAATGGAGTTCAGTGTTTATATCTAAAGAGTTACTCTGACCAAATTTATATTACGCGTTTATTAAATTTGCAAACGGCTCTAAACACAAGAAACATATTAATGCATTTTCTTTCAGCACATCATCATTATTATTATTATTATTATTTTTGGTATAGTTTTGTACACCCTTCTCTTTGAAATAAACAGCACTTACATGTCAGTGTTTTCAAGGTCTGCAGGCTGGAACTCACAGATGGTAGCAGAGAGACTGTGGATAAATTAACATCAAAAGATGTCAGTTAATCCTTTTCAAGTTCCCTGCAAAGAAAACTTAGTTACATAAAGTTGAGGAGTGGAAAAAAAAAATCAAAGCAAGCTGTAATAATATTCTAGTAGGATTACAGAACATACAACCCCTCCAAATATAGATGTACTTTCAGCTTTTCCTTAAAAATGTAACACAAACACTAGTAAGTGTTAGAATCACAGATCACAAACAAGTGAGGAAAACCTGTAACATCTGTCCTCAAAATTATATCACATACTGTGAAAAATGTATGAAAGAAAATGATTCATCACAATGCAATATGCAAACTGATGTTGCATCCTGCAGCTGGCTTTCTCTCAGACTGTTTAAAAAACAAACCACTGAAAAAGTGATTCATACTCTGTTACTGAGTGTTAGACCACCACATCTATAAATCCGACTGATATTATGTTTACGCAACACAGCTGACATGTTTTTAGTAGAGCATAAGAAATAGCAATTTTAAGGGTGTAAAGACTGATTGACTGTTTTGAATGAGTGTAATGTTTTGTATTATTGATCTTCTGATGTCAGTGTGCACCCATTGTTGAGTGCTTACTATACAAAGTGCCGCATACGTGATGTATCAGAACAGAATGCGTGTACAGGCATGACAGTGTGTGTGTGCGTGCGTGCACGTGCGCGCGCGCGCGCATACATTGTGAGTATTTTAAACCATAGATGAGTGATAGTGTTTCCTCATAAGCCTGTCTCGGCCTTGCATTCCTCTCATTGGTAGAGTCTGGTGTGTGCCGGCTTTCAACTAATCTGGGAAGAATGTCGGTTTCAGATGCACATGTGTTCCATTAAGTCCAGATCTGCGTAAATAATATAACATGCAACAGCTAGCATTACAGGTAACCATACCCCCACAGCTGCTCCTTCGGCTTTACAGTCCCCCAGTGGTGCAGCCTATAAAAAGGGAAAGCCAGTGTTGATTTCTAATGAGAAAATCTATTGCAGTGCTCACTGTGTTTTAAACAAGCTAATATTGCTTTGCAAAAAAAAAAAAAAAAAAAAAAAAAAAAAAAGAAAGAG
>VVHJ01009306.1:6861-27122 GCA_015107715.1 Tylochromis polylepis | reverse complement strand
GGTGGGGTTGGGGTGTGTGTGTTGGGAGGGGGGGGGGGCCCCCCCCCCCCCCCCCATAGACTTCTATATACAGTAACTGACTTCTTTATGCATCTACAGGAGTCACTTCCTGCTGGCTTTAAGAAAACGTGCAAGTTTAAAGCACTAATCAGAAACCATGACCAAGTTTTACATAAAATCTGAGGTCCCGGAAAGTGAACTCTGGGATTTTACATACGCAGGTGCCCACCTTATTAAACTATCAGTGCATTCATTTTTACACAGGTGAACTCCAAACGGGTTATGGACACATTTCATGGTTATATAAAACGAGCAAGGTGCCACAAATTAGAGAAACGGCAAAAACAACAATCAACAGTTCTTACTGTTTTCATAAATTTACTAACAAGTAAATAAATGACATTTTCAGAGTATTTTAAACACTTAAAAATAGTCTGAACACTAGTGTCCCGGTAAGATAAGAAAGTGTGACTGTGAGCACTGAAGTGCCCATGGGTGGTTATTTTGAGGCATCATCTAAATCAACTTTAATCTAAATGAGCTCCAGGACATGAAAGCTGCATGCATAGAATCAACAGTCAAATCTGGTTAAAATGATACTTAAAAAAGTTTGTTCGCTTCCCCGATCGTAATGTTTTAAAGAGCTTTTTAACCCCTCTAAGATGATGCTTCTGCCTGCTTCTCCCATAGATTTCCATTTAGGGCTCGGATTAGCACAAATCTCTCTTTTATAATGTCGTTGATTCTGCCGCTGTTTCTTTTATTTATTACGCTGCCAGTATTAACTAATAAGTCACCTTGTTTTAAAAACCGTCCTTCCGAGATTGCGTCTCGTTTTGACCGGAGTGAGTATGCTAACAGCAGAAATGAGCCGTACGGATGGCAGCATGAAGGAGGCGTGGTGTTGTGGCTGCTAAACGGGGCGTGAAGTGCTCTTCATAGGTGACTCGCGTTTGCCTCCGTGTCCAGTCCTTCTGCGGGAGCATAAGCGGTAAAACTTCAGCTACTTTTACTTGTTTGCTATCATATTTAAAATCTGCGCGCGCTGCTTCTGTCGTGCAAGTTTAGCTAACTTAATGTCCGTGCTAGCTTGACGTTAGCAAAGGGAACGCCCAGTTTAAATCACTTGTCCTAAGTTGCACATTGTTGCACATGTGTTTTCCAACTTTGCTAAACGCTTCCCTGTATCCCTGAAGGCGCTTTGTATCTGGAAATGGCCCAGTCAACCCTCGACTCGATGCCCGGAGCCTCGACGGGGACCGTGGTGGTCACGGAGCCTCTGAACTTCTGGGGTGGAAAACGAGTGAAACCCAGGGAGGAGAAAAACGCTGAGGCCGTGTTTGAGCCTGCAACTGGTGAATATACTGCTCTTTAAAATCTGCTTTAGCCTTAATGCTCCTGCTAAGGACACGTATTCCGGGGAAAACAAGTGATGACGGTTTAAAGGCCTGCAGTTTTTCTGAAATGTATTTAAAACGCTCAGATACATGGGCAGAAATGCTCAGACTTCTGTTAAGTAGCGTAACACAGACATTTTGCCTGCGGACCAGTTGTGCTTAGCAGACAAACAAAGGTCTATTTTTTTCTTTACTTGAAATCTAGTCAACTTTATACTAATTTCATGCTTTGAGGTCATTTATAAAATGAATATGCACAGTAATAACGGGCAGGCATCAAAATATCTGAAAATAAAACAATGCAAAGGTCAGCTTTACATTTTAATCTTGCACAAAAAAGTTCACTACTGTTATTGAGGGTGTTTTTAATGAATCAGGTTAAAAATGTCAATTGTTAGAAATGGAAAAGAGATTGGATGCATATAATAAAAGATGCATGGTGTAGAGGAGCCCAGCTCGCCTTTCATTCGTAGCTCAGCTCTGTAACCTGGTGTTGTTCTGGTCTCTGCAGGCCGGGTCCTGTGTCAGATGGTGCCCTGTGGGGCTGAGGAGGTGGACGAAGCCATACAGAGCGCCTATGCCGCCTACCAGAAGTGGAGCAAGATGGCAGGCATGGAGAGGGCTCGGGTGATGTTAGAGGCCGCTCGCATTATCAGGGTGAGACGGTCCAGCTGTTGTGTAATAACCACCAGCAGTCCAGAATACTGTCAGTTCAGTGTTTGCGCAATATAAATTAGAGTTGACTGTTGGAAGCCTGCAAAGGGACATTAGTTATTCATTAAAATGCACCCCTCCCTTCACTGCTGGCCCACATTTGAACCAATTTAACCTTTTGTGTGTCTGTATTCTCTCTCTCTGTCATTGCATAAGCTTAAAACAAGACATCTCGTTCCACATAATTACTGAAGAATGTCAATTAAAATAGTTCTTTTTTTTCCCCTTTATGTGCGTTAAAATAAAATAGGAAAGGAGGGACAAAATTGCGAAGCTGGAAGTGATCAACAATGGGAAATCCATCACTGAGGCTCTGGTGGATATTGACATTGCCTGGCAGAGCATTGAGTACTATGCTGGCCTAGCTGGTACACTTGCGGGTGGGCGCACCAATGCTTCTGTGTTTGTCAAAAGGTGCAGAAACCTCCGTTTGGTATTGTTTTTAACATTGTGCTTTGATTTTGGTACAGGCCAGCACATCCAGCTCCCTGGAGGAGCATTTGCTTACACTAGACGGGAGCCACTTGGCGTGTGCGTGGGAATCGGTGCATGGAACTACCCCTTCCAGATTGCATCATGGAAGTCTGCTCCTGCTCTGGCATGTGGTGTGTTTTATAACAGCATGTATATCATCTGCTGTCAGTAATCGGCACAACAGAGAATTGCGACATATAGGAGAGCAGGGGACTGAAACAAGACAGACTATAGAAGATATACTTTTTCATAGATAAGACAAGACTTAATTGATCCCACGGCGGGGAAATTTGTGCGTTACCACAGCTCAGGTACAGCTAGCAGAAGAATACAAAGAGTATACCAGAATATAAAGTCAAGAAATACAAAATAAATAAGATGATACACTATATACAGCAGTAGTTGAGGTTGTGTGTACACACATACAAAGTATGCGTTATGGATAGAGGGTTGTGGAAATATGCAACTAATAAATTTCAACCATTCTACTACTACTATTACTATGTAACTAATACATATCTATAAGTATAGACATGTACATATACATACACATATGCATCCACACGTCCAAACATATATAGGATGCATTATGCATGAAGTGGTGAAAAAAGCAAAACAACAAATGTCCCTCTTTGTCTGTCTGTCTGTTTTTGTTAAAATATGCACATGGAAAAACTAGTTCTTTTGCATGTGTTTAGCTTGCATAACTTAACAGAGAACAGGTTTGTATATCATATTAAAAAAAACAGTCAGACATCCTCAATGAGCAGTACCTTGGTGAGGGTCTCTTAACAAGAAGAGCCCTCCCACGCAACCAGGCTCGGGAAGGGACGGCCATCAGCTGCAACTTGCTGCGAGTGTGCGAGGCAAGAAAAGAGTGGAGAAAAACAAGAGCATAGAGAGACAAAAGAAAAAGATTGGCAGTTTAAAATGGGAAGAGCCTTCTAAAAGTAAACTTAACTTGCAGGATTTAATTGTGGTTGTGTTTTCAGGTAATGCCATGGTATTTAAACCCTCTCCAATGACTCCGGTGACTGCCGTCATCCTGGCTGAGATCTACAAAGAGGCCGGGGTACCTGACGGGCTTTTCTGTGTGGTCCAAGGTGGAGCAGAGACCGGCAGCTTGCTCTGCCATCATCCAAAAGTCGCTAAAGTCTCTTTCACGGGGAGTGTTCCTACAGGCAAAAAGGTACACAGACCAGTACAGCATTGTTTCCCACACATGGACTGTAACTGGGCTGCCCAGATACACTGATGACCTTCCAAGTGAATTTTGTCCTTTTTTTTTCACCTGTCCAATAAAGGAATTTGATATGTTTACTAATATAGAATATTTTAGTTTAGAACATAGACAGTATGATAGATGCACATGGGCACTGTGATGTCTCCTCGTTAAGCATTAGCATTTTGTCTGCTGCCATGATGTTTTGTTTTGTTTTGAGACAGAAGTTACCATATTTGGATAAGCAGGTAGAATGCTAAGTTAGCAAGCCACCAAAACTGAAACTGTCCATAGAAGTCTCTTCTTCTTCTTCTTCTTCTTCTTCTTCTTCTTCTTCTTCTTCTTCTTCTTCTTCTTGTTATTTTCAACCAGGCTGTAAACTGAATTTAGTGCTGTGGATTGGACATTTAAAGATGGGAATTTGTGTCATTGGCTCACTTTTGGAGTCACTTATTGGGTATTTATGCTCCCGTGGGAAATCTACACAGTAGCTATGCTGTAACCACAAACCCCTCTAAAATCCTACAGTGTGACCTGATCTGCACCTCCCTAGAAATGTAGCTAGACATCAGCCCCCAACTATTGTAAATGGCCTGTTCAGTACTGTTGATTCCTCATGTGCATTTCTGGTTACAGTTTTTGAACTTGTCAATGAGAGAATAAGAGTCATCATCTCAGTATAAGACAGAAATAATCATAGGATCAAATTTCAGAAAATTCCTGGAGCGAGAACTGAAGTTATAGGAACTGCTGTGAGGGAATGTACAAAGAAGTGAAACGATGTCAGGGACAAATATGTTTGCCCCTAAAAAGAAAACTGACCGCAGAGATTGAGTGGGGACCCAGGAGGATAAAAGAGTCCCAGTGTTTTGTTTCAGTCAACTGGTACTGCATGTAAAACACCAGGACACAAACACAAGGCAGTTAACACATAATACACACACACACACACGATGACGTTGGCCACTTGGGTAGGTCACGTCGCAGGCTCGACAAAGATTTTCTGCAGAAATCTAAATCGGTCCTCATCCTTAAGTGACCACCAGAGTTCCACCACTTCTGCATTGGCGTCACTTTTCAGCTTTCAGGACGTTGTTTGAATTGGACAGACTCCGAGTACACCGCCCTGGAGTGCAGTTGACAACTGTAATCCTTGTTCTGCTCTGGAGACCTCCTGCAGGCTTGGGGTCACCCTAACCAGCCTTAAAGATCTGCTACTTTATTTTAAGCTAAAGGTGACTTTGTTATACAAGCCCACAGACCACGCCTGCTCTCTTTACTTTCAGGTCATGGAAATGTCTGCAAAGAGTGTGAAGCAGGTGACTCTGGAGCTTGGAGGGAAATCTCCTCTCATCATCTTCAAAGACTGCGATCTGGAGAATGCAGTGAAGGGGGCACTAATGGCGAACTTCCTGACACAGGGAGAGGTGAGCCTGTGCTGTTGTACTTTTTGTGTACTGCGTAGCCTGATGGAGCTTTTGGTGTATTAACTTTGTGCTGAAATATGCAGGTGTGCTGCAATGGGACCAGAGTGTTTGTGCAGCGGGAGATCATGCCACAGTTCCTAGAGGAGGTAGTCAAAAGGACCAAGACCATCCCTGTTGGTGACCCCCTGCTCGAGAGCACCAGGATGGGAGCTCTGATCAGCAAGCCACACCTGGAGAAAGTGCTGGGATTTGTTAATCAGGCCAAGAAAGAGGTGCTTTTCATTAGAGGGAGTAAATTAGCTTTAATAGTTTGTGGTTTCTCAGTCAACCACAAAGAATCTGTATCACTGTAGATATTCTTTAACGTAGCTCTTGTAATTATTTGTTTATTTTTTGCTAGGGAGCCAGAGTGCTTTGTGGAGGAGATCCCTTTGTCCCCAGTGACCCCAAACTGAAAGGAGGGTACTTCATGTCACCATGCGTACTCGGTACGTCTAACACTTTGTGTGTTAAAAACCGAAGCTGACTGTGCGTGTGCTGTACTATCATTAACCAAAGTCTGTCGACACAGATAACTGCAGAGACAATATGACCTGTGTGAAGGAGGAGATTTTTGGCCCTGTCATGTCCGTTTTGCCTTTCGACACGGAGGAGGAAGTGATCCAGAGAGCCAACAACACCACCTTTGGACTGGCCTCTGGAGTCTTCACCAGGTCAGTCTGTCACGAGTCAGCAGTGTGGTGCAACTGTCAACGGCTTGCTCTTTAAGATGATGAGTTTATTGCATTGTGTTGGCTGTGGTTCAAGGTCTCCACAGTGCAGCCAATTCATTGCACAACAGCGATTTCAAGTACAGACTGTTTTTCTCTGTATAAAAACTCTGTTCTTTTCCTCCTCCTACAGGGACATTTCTCGAGCCCATCGTGTGGCTGAGAACCTGGAGGCAGGGACCTGCTTTATCAACAATTACAACATCAGCCCAGTAGAGGTGCCGTTTGGAGGATACAAGATGTCGGGTATGGCACTGTGAGCTTTTAATGGTCTGGGTCAATGCTGCATTTGCTCAGTGAGTGTAAATTGAACAGTTCTCTCCTGATCCCTGCAGGCTTTGGCAGAGAGAACGGCCAGGTGACCATCGAGTACTACTCCCAGCTGAAGACTGTAGTGGTGGAAATGGGTGATGTCGACAGCCTCTTCTGAAGTTTTACACCGCTGTGCCAGAACTGTGACTAGAACTCTTCACTTCTCCCTTCTTGGTGCTAGGCTGACACATAATTAATGCAGTGTGTGTGTGGAACATGATTTAGACGAGCATAGATGCAGAGCACTTTTTTTTTTTTCCCCAGTAGTCAGTACTTCAGTACTAAGTCAGTAAGTGAAGGATACCTGGATTTCAAAGTTGGGGTTTTCTGAGGAAACACAAGTGTGCAACATTGGAGTAACCAGCATTAAAAGAAGACTTCTTTGTATTGTTGTTTGGACAGCTGCTCCTTTGTATCAAAATAAACTAATTCTTTTTCCTTGTTGCTTGTGAGTAGAACTATGACTATGGTATACTGAAATCACTTCAACAGTCATCTCAAGGTGCTTTATATTGCAAAGTAGAGACTACAATATTAGACAGAAAATGCCAACAATCAGCGATTCCCCCTGTGGGTGAGACAAAGAGCTTCATTTTAACAGGAAGAGACCTCCATCAGAACCAGGCTTGTGGACGAGCAGCCATCTGCCTCAACTGGAAAGATGGAAGGACAGCAGACCAGAGGATAAATGGAAATTATGGGAATGGGAGGACAAAAGTTAATAACATACAATACATGAGTGAAAAGACCTGAGTTGAGAAAATATACATTAAAATAATACTAACTTTAAAATAACTTTAAGAGTTATTAAAACTTTTAAGGCCAATTTCAAAATTAGAGGATGTCAAGAGTATTGTATTCACTATATTGATGTAATATAATAAAAAGATACAGTGAGAGCTAGATGTTTTTATTATTATATGTGAGGAGAAGGATTTTAAGTTCTGGATTTAACAGAGAGTCAGTGAAGAGTAGCTAGTGTGGGAGAAATATCATCTCCCTTTTCCATTCCTGGTACCTGGAAAATGGTACTATTAATTAACACTTTGGTCATTCTATAACTAATGTTATTATTGTTAGTAATACTAATTAGCAGGTAGAATGAGGATTTTGGTAGTGTACAACCGCAAACCTGGACAGTGCATATTATATGCTAGTAGGTGCTTTCTAAAATTGCTGATCATCCATTCATAATGGTCTGCAATTCTTATGAGTTGGGCTTCATCTTGAAGCAGACTGAAGATCCTGTGTGCTTACGCTCCCTCCCAGAAGCGTGCATGTTAGGTTAACTGGTGTGTCTGTGTATATGAATAATTGTCTTTCTGTATTAGCTTTAGGATGGATGATGGCATGTCCAGGGTCTACCGCACCAGTCACTCTGGCATTTGTAACATTTGTTTTATACAGTCCTCTTAAGTCTACAAATAAGTGACACTTTCTCTGACAATAAGATTTTATGATCTTATGATTGTGACAACAGGGTCCATATGGTTAAACAGTAACTGCTTTACTAATAAGGCTGCAGCACCATGTTGTAGTTTAAAAGCAGTTGTATGTTGCTGTATATATACTACATAAAGTATATAAATGTATAGAGTATTTATAAAAATATATAAAGTAGGAATGTAATCGAGAACATGCAAAACGTTTTGTGACAATATAAAAATTACTACGGTTTTTATATAGTTTTTACATATAACAGCGTTTTAAGCGCTGAAACGTTTGCTTAAATGTCGCATAAATTGCGTGCCTTGGATTATTTGTTTACGAGAAAAAAATGTGCACATCGAATAAAAAAAACGTTGTAGCATTTCCGTCACGTTGACGCTGCAGGCTTTTACTTTGACAGTGATGATCCGGAAGTGCTTCTGTGTCGCTTGAGGTTGGCTAGGTTCTACTTAAACAATGCAGGTAATAAATATGAATATACATTCTGAACGACAGTATAATACGTTGCCAGTCGCAGTCACATTCATTAAAATATTTATTTATTTTGCCTGATAACTCTTTTACTTCTTGTTTAAGTGACTGTTGGTCTCTTAAGTGGCCGAGGTTAGGTACTGTTTAGCAGTTTAGCTAGCACAACTGGGTATTTGCAGTGAGTTTGGGAGGTTTTGAATGCTGTTGTTGTCTTTTAGCAACGAGAAGAGAAGCAGTTAGAGGCGTCGGTGGAGTCTCTCATTTCGAGGGTGGCTCACGTCAAAAACGCTCTGCACAGTTTCATTTACAAACTAGAAAACGAGTACGAGCGTTTGACGTGGTGAGTAAAATTGTTTTCAATGTACAGCAGGCTGTTTCGTCTTAAAAGAAACTCGACATAGATTTAAGTTGACGTCATACGTTGTTGTTCCAGTAATTTTTGACAGCAACATATAAACACATTAAGTTCCGTTTATTTACAGGAGCAAATTTGACAGAAGCCGTTGAAAGTCTTGTCTTGTGGATATACAGATTTGATCTGAAATCTGAAAATGCTTTGTTGATTATTTTGAGCTCTTACAGATGTGCCCTTTTTTGTCCTGTAGGCCTTCTGTTTTGGATAACTTCGCCCTTCTGTCAGGTCAGCTGAACACCATCAATAAACTACTGAGGAACGAGAAGACGCCATCCTTTCGCAACCAGGTTATAATTCCCCTGGTCCTGTCTCCAGACCGAGATGAGGACTTGGCAGTGAGTACCACAGCTGATAACACACATTTCCTTTTTTAAAAAAAAAGTAGTTTCTCTGAGCTGTCTGTCTACCTGCTCTCAGAAACTCACGGAGCAGCGCGTTCCAGTTTTCAGCCACGAGATCGTACCAGACTACTTGCGGACCAAACCTGACCCTGAGGTGGAGGAGCAGGAGAAAACGCTGAGTACAGAGGCAGCACGTATTGGCCCCGATGTGGCACAAGTTAGTTTGGACTCACATAAAATATTCTGTTATTTTTGAGAGTATTTTGCAGTTTTTGTTTTCAAGCCTTCGGGTTTTATTGTCACGAACAGAAACAGATCCAGGCTTTGAATAAGATATGTACTAGTCTGCTGGAGAAGCTAAGCAACCCTCGTGAGGACAGAGATGCAGAAAACGCTGGTATGTTGCACTTCTGCTGCAGTTTTTTTCTTAAATAAATTACACAAAAACAATGCTGATTCTCAAGTTTTGTGTTGTTGTTTTTTTTTACCCAGCTGTGCGACAGAGCAAACCGTCTTTCAACCCTGCTGACACTAATGCATTAGTTTCAGCTGTTGCATTTGGAAAGGGACTTTCCAAATGTAGGCCTCCTGGTCCCGTGGCCCCTGGACACCAAGGACAGGGGTCCATGATGAGTGGAGGTCCAACCTTACAGCAGGTCACTATTGGTGGGGGTTCAGGTCAGCAAGCAGGTATGGGAGGATCTGTGGCTCAACAGCAACAAGGACAGACAGGTAGGAGACTTGGAAAGCTGAGTTAGTGTTTTACCTGAGCATAGCATCACAGTTATGTGAGAGCCAGCCATAGAGCGCTTTGCTCTGTTTCTTCAGTTTTCTTCAGTTTCAACACTTTACTGATGATAGTCATTAGTTTTTGAATTATAATGAATTAAGTGTGATGCTCCATTTAAAAATCATGGTCACTTTAAGAGGCAGAAAGGGGAATTATACAGGATATGTTAAAGACAAAGTTTTAAAACACCAAATTGCTCAGCTCTAGGCTTCATAACAAGATACTCAAACAATTTTACATTATACTGCAGTTTAAAAAACTGCCTATTCCAATATTTTAAAAACAATCTCAAGCTAATGTGCCCATTTTTCCCATGCAATAATCCATCTATACTTCCACCCTAATATAGAGGCTCAAGCCACTGTGGCACACACCACTGATTAGCCCTTATTAGGGGGCATTAACAGTCTCATCTGATATCTATTTTATGATGTTGAGTATTCCAGAGTAGTTGAGTGCCATCCCTGGCTTTGCAAACTTGGACATGATTTAAAATAGTAGCTGGCATTTTGTCATAAATTTGGTAGAAATGCCAACATTTCCATACAGAATTCATTTATGTGGTCTAAGTATAGTCGTTATCATGTAGTTTACAGCTTAAAAACATGTTAAGGTGTGGGCTTCCTGTTTAATTTAACTTAAAATGTGCTTTCACCTCAAAGTAATCCTCACATTAATGCCAGGAAACTTCCCACCAAACATTGTAATGAGATGATAGTGTTCATTTTCATATGAAAACTGCTTGTTTGTTAAGTTGTATTGATGCTACTTTGAACTCTACAGATCGAAATTATTTTCAAGAGCTTTTGGACTGCGAAACTTGCGCGTTCACTGCTAGCTAAGATTGTCACGATACTAGAATTTATTGAGCGTTTACTCAGGGAAATGCTCGAGACCACGCGGAAGATTTTGACGCCATCCTGCAACAACAGAACTAATAGCGAAGAAGTCATATCTCAAACAACGTGTAGAATTTTTGCAAATTTTCTCAATTATAAGTTGAATTTAACAAAATAAGTGTTTACGATTCATCTGAGAGGTTTTATTAATTTAAAAATTATTTTATCATCTTGGCCACAACTGCCTGCAGCCCCTCTCGCATCCACCGTCCACACCATGCAGCTCTTTACATCCTCAGCTCTGCTCTTCAGGCCTGATTAAGCTACTCTTGTCCGGATTTCACTCTCTATTTTCTCTTTAATTACATTTTTTGACAACCCAGCTGCTAACACAGGATGTTTTGAATGATTTATATCTGCACTTGAAGAAAGAAAAAACCCCTTTAAGATGCATTTATAAAGTTGATCTCGTCCCTTTTGTTTTCTCTCAGGAAAAATGCCAAGCAGCATCAAGACAAACATCAAATCTGCGTCTGGGTCAATGCATCCGTACAACCGATGAGCCGCCGCCTTCTCACCTGTTACCGTTCAGAGACTCCCCTTCAGAGGTGCCAGCATTTACAGTAGAAAACTGTCACTTCTGCTTAATGCAGGGGTGGGCAAATACATTTTCCAAGCGGCCACATGAAAAACTGGGACTGTTGTGTAGGGCCCCATTTATAAGTTGAACTGATCAATATTAACTTTATCTCATTATAAGCTCATTGGTACGGCCCTCCACAAGTCCAAGTTTCTCATGTGGCGTCTTGGAGAAATGATTTGCCTGTTTTAGTGCGTTATGTTCATGGAGAATAATAAAAAAAAAAACCCAGCATGCTTAAACACGCTCGCGTCACTGAAGCTGTTGTAGTTTTTTGATATTACATCTAAGTGTCAGTGTTTGTTTGAACCACCAGATGGCAGTCTGCTTTCATTTATGGATTTATATTTTTGGAACTGTAATCAGGACACTTTTTCAATTAAAAACAATGTGTTCAAAAGAATTCTTGGTTGTGTAATGAATCCACTGAAAAAGTTGTTTACCGCTATTTAATTACTATTAATACACTGAAGGTTTCTATAAATTAATAAATCTTAGTGTCTTGATGCGGAAGCTCTCGTTCTCATCAAATGACCATCCCCGCATGTTAGACGTGCACTATGATCTAATGTCTGTTTCACATTTCTGCCCTTTATTTCTTCTTCTGCTTCTCTTTGTCCATTTGGCTGCGGTACCAAAGGTGAGAATAATGAGGGTGGACGTTGCTCTGTGTGGCCTGATAATGTCAAAGTGTTTAAGGGGGGAAATGAGGAAGTATCGGTGCTGACGTGTGAGGGGGGCCTCTCTCTGTGCCGGCTCTCTCTGTCCACTCCAATCCCTGTCCTGCTGCACAGCACAGTGACCGTGCTGCTGTCACAGCATGCAGACCCATGGCTGACCTACATACACCCTCTGTCCCCAAACAGGCGGACGTCTCGCTGTGTCAGCCGCCGTGGTCAGATGCTCTGCTGAGACAGCTCAAAGCTGCACAAGGTCACACTTGTGTCCGTGGATGAGGTCTAAATTTTAAACAAAGAGCTAACGGGCAACATCCTGCGAACATCACAAAACAGAAAGGTTCAGCCGAGGTTATCTGCCAAACTATCATCCAAACTTGGAGACTGCAGAGGACACACTAGGATGGACTGTTTTCATACCATCCTAGTTTTAAATTTGATTTTATACACAGAAAAACATCTTAGATTCTTTGCAAAATACGTTTTTTCCCCCCCTCCATGATTTCTGCAAGAAAGCAACAAACTTGTGAGGCTCTGTGGTTTTTCCTGTTTTCTTAGATGGTCCAATTACATTTAATTGGCATATTTCAAATAGTATTAGATATGATGGTGATCCAAAACCAGTCCAAAAAAAGAACAAATGATTTTAATTCATTATTTTTTCATATATAAAGTAGTCTATATTTTGACATGTAAATCTACTTTTATTTCTAATTTAAAGCAGTGATATTTAGTTGCGCTCTCGACGCTTTCATCTGCACTTCAGTCATTTCGTTTTATTTTCAGACCACTTAAATGAACTTTTAAAGGCTAAAAATATATTTAAATGCATATTTTGAAATTATTGCTAATACTAAATCATAATAATCTGCGAAAGATGCCTCCATCCTGTCGCAGATTGCAAAATAAGCACAAATAGTTTACTTTTCCTCTTTAGTGGCAGCTCATGTTTAAAGGTGACCATGACCAAGATGGCCATGCTTCCATCCTTATAATTTTCTGTTGAACATTATAAGAAATGTACTTCTTCTCATATGATAATGGCATATTGTAAAGAAAATATTGGCTTTCCTGATTGTCCAATCATGTAAACAGATGTAAACTGCACTCCCCGGTGAGTGCACATATAGTTCTGACACACTATCAGTGCCCCGAAACCACTGTGGCCACCGCATCTGAACCTCATTACAACAGCCAATCGTCTCTCTGTTGTGCAATTAGAGCGTTCATTTACTCCCCGTCATAAAACACGAATCTGAACAAAATCCATTTACGCTGCGGTACAAGCAGTTTTGTGAATTTGGTCAAAGTTATACTGGCACCAGAATCTGACTTTGTGCCTTACGACAAAAAGGATTTTGGACTAGACGTGCAGTGTAATGTCGTTAATTTTATGGCAAAACAGCATAAAAAGTGTACAAAAACAGGAAAAAACCGTGGACAGCACAAACGTGTGATGATGTAAACCTTCAAACTGGCCACTTTTCCCTGCACCATTTAAAAAAAAACTTGTTTTGACTTTTAGTAATTTAAATGATCACAAATAAATAAACAAATAAAACGGTAGCTTAATAAAAGTCATGCAACATTCATCTCATACACTAGTTTTGCTTAAAGCTACAGACTAACTTTGAACTTTGCAACTTTGCAGGAGGAGACCAGCTCCCTAAATCACATCTAATTAAAGACTAGTTTTTTCAGTTAGCTGTCATATTAGTTACAATATATTTAGGCACCATATTTGATACAGAGTTCAGCGCACGCTTTATGAAACAGGTAAAACTAAACTTCAGTGACCGCAGTCTGGCCAGATAAGGCTTATAAACCCGCCTTTTCTTTAAAAGTAAATAGTTTTGATGACCCATATAATCAGAGAGTGAGTTTATATTTGAAGCAGCTCTGCTAAAAGTTAACTGGTCCACAGTTTAATACGTACATTCTGGCTTCACACTTACATAAAATCCGAATTATGGAACCAGCCCTCAAATTTGTTCTTATTTATATAGAGAAAAAGAAAACTGGCTTTAGTCATTTAATCTTAGAGTACTGGAAGCACTTTCTGTGTCAGTATTCGATTATACTAGAAGTTGTCTGTATTTAATACTTACTGTTCCTTTTGCCAAATCAGTATGTTTAAATAAAGATTTATTCTGGTTAACTGGCTAACCTAGCTTAGCTCAGTAGCAGTAACTACCGTCCCTCCCATAGCGCACGACTCTTTTCGAATTCCCATGATTTAATGGTATTAAATTTAGCTAAGCTAAATTTAAACCCCATATAATTAAAGGCTAATGGAACGACTTCATTATTTATTAAGTTTTCATTCAGAAAAAAATAACAGCCGCTAAAAGCTAACCGGGTTAGCTTAGTTGGGTAGCAGTAAGTGTCTCAGCATGTTGCCTCTGCCACTGCGATTAATAAGCACTAACTTGTGTAACAGAGGTGACAAATAAAAGTTAAACCAAAACAAAGCTCTTCTTTGCGGGACGTTGTTTGTCTTTGGAACATGGTGATGGAGGCGGCAGAGACTGCTGTGTAACGTGTTGGCCCAAAATCTCCAGTCTGTGTTCAGGTGCATTGATGTCTGGTGTCTATGTAGTCTGTAGCAACCCACTCACAGGTGGGGGGCATGTCACCATGGAAAAGCGCGCTCTCGTCAGGATAGAAATACTACAACTACAAGATGAGCAGTACATTGTAATGAAACTTCCCTCTAGCGGGCAAGTGAACCCAAACCATCCCAGCGACATGCCTCCATGAAAAATTCCACCAGATCCTCTCGTTATTCGAGGCCCATTTGTGCCAGTATCTGTTGCACGTTTTGTATATGAGCCTTCACATGATGTTTCATGAGCTTTTTTTTTCTCAACTCCATTGTTTCCTTTAATGATTCTGCCTTTGTATGACACATCAGGTCACAGAGACCATAACGGGGGGGGATCATCGGCCTTTTATTTTTGGTGCACGGAGGTTTGGGAGTTGGTCCATTCTGTAAAAAATGATGCCTAAAATTACTGTTTTGACAATTAATTTAAATTCATCAAATCAAAGCTGTGTGTGTGAGGAGAGCCGCGGAGAGGTTTTATATCACATCCAGTGCCGACTGCCTCTGAGCCTCGCTGTACATAGTGGATAATGGGAAAACTCAATATGACAGCTGCCTCCTAAATTACAGTATACACTATATAGCAGGGTACACAGAGCAGGGGTAACTAGACGGTTTTTAACCAGACACAAATCCCTCCTGACAACATAATCAGCATTGCTATCTTTTGAAAAGACAGGATTTCCCTCTGAAGCGACACACTGCAGTGACCAAATGTGTCAAATGACTTCATGTCCAGAAATGCAGGAAAAACATTTAAGAAGATAAAAACAGAGACACAAACCCCAAATAAATGAGCTCACAGAAGCAAGCGAGCAAGAGAGTGGACGTGAGTAATCCTTGGATATGACTGTGCTAATTACTCCAGCAGCCCTGGATATGGATGTTCTTCATTAAATATTTTTTTGTTTCATTTCTGATTTATGTTTTGGAGAGATAACTTTCTCATTTATTTAATAAGAGCATCTCCTGGCACGGTTTTAAAGGCTTTCTTTATTTTTCCTGTAATTGAAGAACATGATAAGGTCCATAACTTGCTCATTATGGAAGCTTTAGGCAAATATAAAGAAACAGTTTACAGCCTTAAACTCCCACACCCCAAAAAAGGCTCAAATATTCTGCAGAGTCTAATTCAAATGTTCCACGGTTGAAGTAACTTGAAAGGCTCCGATGACGCACGCGGATCTGTGAAATCTTTTCCAAATGTCTTCTTTATGAAAGTTGGGATCAGAGGAATTCATTAAGGATCTGTGGGTGGCATAGGCAAAACGAGTACTGAGGCTTTGCCAAACTGAACTGTTTCCAAATCTGAAATCTGCAACGCTGACTGGAACACACCCACAGTCACTAATTACTTGACCCTATTCCTGCGGAGCCTTGTGGAGTTATTTTGTAATTCATGTACGGTCTATCAGGGGAGAAGAGGACTTGTTTCATCTTATTAATGCAGAAGGCTTCCTTGAGACAAAGCTTCTCCACCTCAGACCTTACATCGTCTACTTCAGAAACCGTTCCCTCAGGCACATGTGTGCAGCCTTGTGAGTGTGCGTGCGTGCGTGCGTGCGTGTGTATCATGCTGGCAGACGCTGTATCGGATGCACATTGTGCATTGTGAATAATCCTGCCTCTTGATGAGCCTTATATTGTCATCGATATAATGTGAGCCCTGAGCCCTCCTGCATGTGCCACATGCATTGTGGTCATTGTGGTTGAAGATGATTGATATGAAATTCCATCGTTGAGAAGGCTGAGATGTACTAAGATGAGGTCAAAGAAGGCAGATGTGATTATAATAAATGTTTGTCTTAGCCTATATAGAGACACTATCCTGTGCTCGTTCCCTGTCTGAGTGTACAGCGCAGAGAGCTGGATTAGACTCTTAATCTAATAAACACCTAATTCTTTCAATCAACAATGAATTTTTGCATTTAAATTTCCACCTCGAGATCTTAAATTTCTGTTTTCTATTTTTAAGAAACAGCACAAATGAGAAGTCTCCCTAGTTATGATGAAACAACATGGAAAGCTATAGTTGCGCGTAAATTCTGTACACCATTTTACCGTATTACATCTTGAATGAAATGAAATCATCTTGAATGAATGAATGAAAATGAAACTGCAGAGTTTGTGGTCAAACTGGTAAGGGACCGTGGGATACAGCTGGGATACAATCCTTGGCTCAGCTGGTAGAGCTGGGTTGAGCCCCAGTCTCTCCACTTGCTGATGTGTCTCTGGCCACCAAACCCCAAGTTACCCTGCAGGGCAGCAAAACACCTTGCATGGTCATGCGTGTGTGTGTGTGTGGATGAGACACATTTTGGGAAACGGATACAGGCGTTTTACACCATTTGCATCATATATCATCAGAGTCTGTACAGTAGTGACCAGCATGTACAGTCCATCCAGACTGTGACATCACCCACTGGTTATGGAGTCCTGCTATGAATCCTCAAGCTGAGTGATTTGACAGTTACCAGAGATCACAAGTGACAGGCAGATCTGATGGAGATGCTACACACTCACACGGTAGCAGACAAGGTGGAGCTTCCACGGCTTTATCTCTGTTTTGACTCTAAGTAAAGTTTATTTATGAAGGGCTTCGCAGACAAACAGTCACAAAGTGCTGTACACAGAAAGGGTAAACTAAATAAGAACATTAAGTGCCATAACAGCCAATGAAAAATACAGTTAATTTAAAAAAAACAACAACTTTCACTGCAAAGCTTATAAACGGAGCAACCTGATGTATTCATTGAGGTTTAAATCTAGTGACCCTAAAGTCAGCTGGAAAGTGTTTAGATCAGAGGGTACAGGTAAAGGGCGCTCAGTGCATTTTCTAACAGACTTCTATACAATTGGACTTCTTTTTGCAGCCACAGGAGTCGCCCCCTGGCGGCCCTTGGCTTCATTTTAAAATGTAGAATTTACATTCTCAATGCCTGGCTGTTACAGTGTGATGAAACGCTTTGCTTCAGGTGAAACACTAACCCATCTCTGCAGGTTTTCTACCTGGCTGTCCTTGCTGCTGCTGACCCACAGCTCCTCCCGTACCTGCTTGCTGGCTTCATCTTTCACACTCGGAAACTCCACCCGTCCTTTTAAACAGTCATTGGTGGAGATGAGATGTTGAGGTCCCACCTCCAGCCCAGCTGACATGCCAGCTATGTGTCAGCTTAAACCGCTCGATCATCAGTCCACCCAACCGTCTTGAGCCGGCATAAATGCTCAGTCTATATTTATGATTTACAAACTAGCTAGCCATAAATTGCACAGTTAAGTAAGGAGCAGCCCTTCATCATGTTTGAGTATAATTCCTGAACAGAGGTCCACAGACACTCTTCTTTTACACGAGGACGCGGGGTTTATGAGCTATACAGCATCTAGCCACCAGGGGGCAATGTAGATATATTGCCAGTGGCTCTGTTTTATTCAAGCGTCCCAGTCATTACACAAAACTGATAGCACATGAACAAGCAGGTACAATACCAGGAGCAGCAAAATGAAACCGGAACTTTGATTTTCTTTCTTTCTTTCTTTCTTTCTTTCTCTGTGCGTTTTGTTTTCATGCTCAAAAGGTAGGAAAATATTTCCCCAGAGACTTAATGTATAAAAGGTATCATATACATTTGAAAAAAACTTTGCGTATTAATGAGTTTTAACCAGGACAGCAAAGCTTTTAACTTGCGAATCACCAACTACATGCTTACTGCGAATGGTGTGCCCTTCCTACTTAAAAATATAAAAACCCGCCAACGGATTCTTGTTAGTTTTTGAAAAGGATTCAAACCAGTTGAATTTAAGTGTTAAAGAAAGAAAAATTGGTGGGTTTTCTTAGGTTATAGTTCTTGAATTGCCCTTAATTTAAATTCTTCCCAAGGTAAGGTTAAAAAAGTTAAGGAGGTCCAGATTCTGTTGCTGATTGGATTTATACTTTCATAATGTAAAATGAACCATGATCAGTGTCGTCTTCATAAAAACCTGCAGTGCATTTGTCACGGTACAGCATGTTTCACAGCCTTTGTTTTTGTGTTAAAGGACTCAGACGCTCAAAAGACTGCACACCGATTTTACTCAGAATGGGATTTGCACCTTTTCACCACGTAATGACTGAATCAGTCTCACAATGCCTTTTTTGGTTCGCAGGAGAACATGAATAAATTAAAGCTACACGTCCAGCACTTTTTGCCTTTCATTGCTGGAACACTGGCTAAAAGAAACCCTTTGATAGAAACAAGGAGGCCTCTCCATGTAATTACACTTGATCATGTTTGCATATGTCACTCCCACAGTCTCTGTCACGCTCCCTGATTTTGGATGCTCCTGGGAACCTCTTCCTAATCCACAAGTTCATGTTTCAGCCCCTTCCTCCTTTTTATTTTGTTTTATTTTTTTCCAGAGGAGGGATGAATTGAAGAAGCAGAATCAGACATCCTGTCTGGTTTATCTGGAGGAGAGAGATAAGTGTGGATTCCGCCTCTTTCAGGGAACGCACATTAACCGTGCCTCAGAGGGAGCGCTGGGTGTGGGGAAGGGTGGCGGGGGATAGAGGAGGTGTCTGTCTGCCGGGAGCACACAGCTTTCACTCACTTCGAAAACTGTGAAAATGTCCCCTTCACACCCTCGGCAGCTCAGGCCGAGCTCCGGTGCTATGTTAGTGGTGATAAAATGCCTCCGTAGTTGGAAGTGAGACGTGCAATGCTATCCAGAGGTGTCGGACTGACAAGTCTACAATGTGTTAACTTGTATCCTACAGTGACTTCTGACCCTGACCCTGTTACAAAAGTCTGCTGGAAACACCACGCTCAAGTTTGTGGTGGAGAAAAGCACAAAGAGCATACGAAACGGCACCAGAAAAACGACAAAACCCCAATTTATGCAACAAAAGAAACTATTTATTTGGGATACGCATTGCCAGTACAAATTAAGAGACCATAAAACCTACACCTTTCAGCTATTTTTTCTCCACAGAAAACAAGTTTTGAATTGGAATTAAAAAGACAATAGTTTTCCATTTGATACCTTTTTACATACGCAGAGATCTTAAAAGTTAAAACCTGTCAAGAAAAAGGCTCCACGATTTCACTCTGAAATCCTTATAAAAAAGAAGTTAACATTCAAAACACTGCAGTACGTTATTTTATTGAAGAACAAAAAGACATGCAACAAATAAAACATTTCATGTTTTACAAATTGTTCATCTTTCTTTTCATGTCTCTTTTCCTTTTATGTTCAAAAAACTAAAAAGCATCATTACATGAAGCTTCGATAATATTTGACAGGCAATGTGAAAAGTAGAGTTAAGCCTTTTTTCTGAGGGGTGCAAAAACAATCCTCGTGTTCGCCTTGCATGGCCGCCGCTGTCAGTTCACTCCAATGACTTCCAAAGACACGACTGAGGCAGGTTCTGTGCATCATTTCAATGGCGCTCGCCCCCTCGGCTGTAATACTGAGCAGGTGAGTCGAGAGGGGAGCCGCTCTGAGTCATTCAAATGAGTTTGTCTGGTGTCATCACGCCGTCGTAGATCTCAACGCTGAAGCTCTGAGACATCCATGATTTCATACGTGTGTAATAAATACTGTTAAAAAAAGATACCTGTGGTTTTCAGGCTGTTTTGTGGCTGTTTGGGATGTCGGGACTGAGTTTTCTCTCAGGGTTCAGCTCAGCTAAAATCAAAGCCAAAGAGAGGGCGATGTTAACGCTAACTTTTCACGTCACCT
>VVHJ01009287.1:6856-26063 GCA_015107715.1 Tylochromis polylepis | reverse complement strand
TGTGTTTTGTAGTTTTATTTTGTAGTTTTTATTACCTTAAAGTGTTGCAGACCTATATAGGTTTTTATGTTTCTGTCTTTTATATTAAGCATATTGACTTTACGTGTAATGAAATGTGCTATATAAAAACTAATGTCATAAAACTGACATTGACACTGACAATTATCTAGACTGAGACAGCTTCTCTTTGTTGTGCTAATAAATGTTAGCTGAATAGTATAAATGTTCAGTTAGGCTGTTGAGCTAAGTTTCACAACTTTGAAATTGCTCTTTTAAAGTAAGCCTGTCCATCCATCCATTCTCTTCTGCTTATCCTTGTCAGGGTCGCAGGGGTGGGGCTGGAGCCTGTCCCAGCTACCACAGGGTGAGAGGCAGGGTATACCCTGGACAGAGCGCTGGCCTGATGCAGGGCTAACACAGAGAGAAGCACAACCATTCGTACTCACATTCACACCTACGGGCAATTTAGAATCACCAAATAACCTAACCCCACTAACTGCATGTCTTTGGACTGTGGGAGGAAGACGGATATCCCGCACAGAACCCATGCAGACATGGGGAGAACATGCAAACTCCACACAGAAAGGCCTGGAAAGGTGGTGGAGTGGAACTCAGGACCTCCTTGCTGTGATTTATTGAATTTATTGACGGATGGATGGTTAGCTAGAGTCCGTCTCTTCTTAACTGAACTCTTGCCACGTATAATCCCTGTTCTAGTGCTAAGGCCAGGCAGTTATCATAATGTCATTTATGAGTTGTTCTGACTGAACAATGCAGACCATTAAGCACCATTCAGCATAGGTACCAAAGTGGTAAAGCTATCCTGCTTCACATTAGGAATCTCCTTAATCTGCCAGATATGCGCGTCATGCCTTATTGTGTGCTGCACAGTATTTTCGTTATGTCTGTCACTTCCCATTCTGCCACTGCCCAGTCAGTTTTAATTGACTTTAATTAGCATCTAGTAATTAATTTTGTTTTCTACAAATTATTTGTATGAGTGGTCCCAGTGGGTGGCCTTGTTCATCTCGTTAGGGCCAATTAGCTGCAATTAACAAACGCTAATGACGTGCTTTTTTTCATTCCAAAACAAACAGTGCACACCCTGGCAGATTCCAACGCTGCACAGAGACCTCTTGTGTGTATAAGTGGTGCTGGGGGCCAAATGATGGGCTAGGCCTCTAATCAACACCTTCCCTGGAGAAACACAAACTCACTAAGGAAACATGTATCCAGCTTCCAGCTTCCCTCTGGTCTTTTTATTGTCATCCACTATTACACGGAGGCTTCTGAGAGCAAACTTACTAACAGAATAAACTTGTGAGAAATCTTTATTTAGTTCAAAGGGTCAAAAGTCGTGAAAACAAATGTATTGTTGGATCGGTGCTTATTTTTGCTTTTATAATAATAATAATAACAATAATAAATCACCTAACTCATATGGAGACACATACTTACAGTGCCACTGAGAGACTGTCCATCGTGCATTGTGACTACATCTTACGTGCAATGTTTTGACATCATCTTTGTGTATGGTTCCGTATAAAGTGTAAGGCCTGATGAATGAATTACCTGATGAATTTGTGATTTAAAATACATCCTCTTAATTAATCTGCATTTACAGTTTATCAATAATACCACAGCCTGAAAATAGTGATAGTGATTCACGATATGCTACAATTCTGCTTCATGTACACATTAGATAGGCCCTTTAATCCCTTATTTTTAATTCCATACATTAAGTAAATGTGTACACAGGTTGTTCACTGAATCAATAATAATCCCTTACTCCACATCACAATTCTGCTTGATTGACTGGTTGTCAATAACCGAGATCCACATTAGTTGTGCTAAAAGCAGAATTTTAAAGTAACGACTTTAAGTGACAGAGAAAATGTGGAGACGGTAACATTGTAAATCTATACAGTGTACTCTGATAAAAAGGACTGATAAAATGAAGAGGTGTAAAACGTGACCTTGCTCAAAAGGAAGAAAGAAGTAAAGAGAAAATCCGAAGTGCTGCTGCTTTAAAAAACGAAATTAAACAACAACAAAAAAAAGAATACGTTTTTTTTTTTAATCTTCAAAAAATATTTTTTGAGCTCAACCTACATATCGGGACATCGGATATCAGGGCCCAGCAGAACCCGGGGCTTGTATGAGAAAATGCGCTATCTTCGTCCCCAGTGTACCAACATGGTGAGATAGCATCTATAAGAGGCAGCCTATTGCCACAGATTATAACCATTAGTGTTCCCAGTCATTTCAATGCAATGAAGAATAATGCAGGGCCACAGCGTCGATCTGTGTGAAAATCCTGTGTTCAGCACGTCCTCTCCCCACAGCCTTCTGCTGGGATAGACCTGCTGATCATTTGTCACCTGCCACTGATTCAGTCAGACTTATTCTCCGGCCCTTTCCAAAGGAAATCATTTATTCACATGACATTATCACGGACTCTCAGCACTCTATTCTACAGAGAAAAGGTATATATATATATATATATATATATAAAGACTACTCACATTATCACTACATACTACTGAAAAGTGAACAAGTTTCCTTATTATTTTATACTGTTTATTCGTAACTATAATTTCTTTTAAATATTAGTTTGAAAAGAGCTTTTCATTTTAGTTGGCGGTGTTAACATCAGACATAATCCTTCACTAAAATCTGCTTTTAGAAAACAATCCAAGAAATAAGAACTTTTTTTTTTTTTGAGGTTTAAAACCTACTGAGGTTTCCTGTGGTTTTTGTCACCATATTCACATTTCCTTTATTTTATTTTGTAACCATGAAGCTTCACCTCTGTAACTTAAATGGTTATATGTGGCGGACTGAAATGAAATCCCCTCATCCTCCACCCCTGAAGCTGACGTCACAGGTTTGTTAATAGGCAATAGGCTGAGCTCCGCTAGGTGAGCTCATTACAGCGTCTCTCTAAGAGAGAGCTCGTCAGAGGCAAAATGGGACACAAATGACCACACTAAGCGCACAGAGAGCATTTTATTGTTGCTCGTTGTTCTTCTCCTCTTTAGACAACTGCGGATATTTCGCAGTGAATGATTTTAATATTTATGGGTATCTTATTTTTTTTTACGTCTTTTCCCTCCTGAAATCGCACACCTCGGATCATCTTCACGGCCCGCTATGATCTCCAGTCAGTGATTATTACATATATATATATATATATATATATATTTTTTTTTTTTTTAATTTTTATTTATTTTTTTAAAATACCAGTTTGTCTTCAACAGCTGATCTTTCATTTGGAGCAGTAGACTGAATTTGGATTGACCTGTGGAACAACAACAAAAAAAAAATCAAACAAAAAAACTACTTTTACTCTTACGGATGGCGACCTAATCGATGCGAATAATTCGGATGAGGTGGATCTTTTGGATTATATGCACTAAAGCGAATCCATATCTAGGTGAGCGGGACGGAAGAGAAGAGGAAGAGTTGATTTCGCACTCGCACACTGGAGCGGGAATAAGTCTAGACAATGCTTCAGTGTGCCAGCTGTGAAAAACCTATTCTCGATAGGTTCTTGCTCAAAGTTTTGGACAGACCGTGGCACATCAAATGCGTCCAGTGCTGCGACTGCAAATGTAGTTTGACAGAGAAGTGTTTTTCTCGAGAAGGGAAACTGTATTGCAAGAATGATTTCTTTAGGTAAGCATTCAGAGTGTTTGTGGTTTAGTATGTTAAAGACAAGGTTAATGGAAAAAGGTTTTTTTGTTTCAGTCAGTTAAAAACGAATTGGTTAAAATTTTATTCCAGTGGTTACAACTAACCATCTGTGTTTATACAATGGTCTGCTGTTATTTTATTTTCTCGTCTTATCTTTCTCTTCTCTCTTTTTGTTTTATTCTCGGTTTTGTGTGTCTTCTTTGAAAGTGCGAGCAGCTAACCCTAACTGCTTATGTGATTATTATGATGGAGAATATATTACAATTGTACCTAATATTTGTGTGTAGCCTATTTACTTACGCAACTGCGTTTTACTATCTGTTCAGATTTTACAGTTGTCTAAAACTGACTGTGGTAATTTCACTAACTGACTACAACTGACTGAGTTCCTGGTAGTTTGAATGGGGGGAAAAAAATCAGAGTTTGTTTTGTAAAACAACACAAACTTGACTAAACTGGGCCTAAGTCAGCGCAGGTGTAAAGGTGTTCTCCCCGGTTAAGACCGACATATCACGTCTGTGCTGAAACTTTTCCTTCACTTTGGTTCTCCCTCTTGAACAGGAAATTTGGAACCAAGTGCGCCGGATGCGCGCAGGGGATTTTACCCAGTGATCTAGTCCGCAGAGCCAAGAGCAAAGTGTTTCACCTGAACTGTTTCACCTGTGTGATGTGTAACAAACAGCTGTCCACCGGAGAGGAACTGTACATCCTGGACGAATTCAAGTTCGTTTGCAAAGAGGACTATGAAAACAATTCCGGGAAAGACACAATCCTCCTTTCAGGTGATTTTTATAATTTATTATTATTATTATTGTTGTTGTTTTTATTATCTGGTGTATTTTATATACTTTTTAAAAAAAAATATTGCTGACATGCACCTTTCATAAATATTTAGCCTAGAGTAGTGGCATTTTCTGATCGTCTTATTCTGATAACAGTAACGACGTGCAGCGACCCAAGTCTGTCTCCGGACTCTCAGGACCCGCAAGACGATGGGAAGGACTCAGAAAACGGGCATTTATCGGATAAAGACACATGCAGCAACGAGAACGACGAGCAGAGCGCCGTCGGAAAACGACGCGGGCCTCGGACCACTATAAAAGCCAAGCAGCTGGAGACCCTGAAAGCGGCTTTCGCGGCCACACCGAAGCCCACCAGGCACATCAGAGAGCAGCTGTCACGGGAGACGGGTCTCAACATGAGAGTCATCCAGGTAAAAGCAACAAATACAGAAAAAGAAAAAAAAAAGCACAGATAGCTATCAGTTTAGAGTGTGCGTGTTTTTGGGTTTTTTTTTTTAATTCATATACAGACTCACACAAAGTGACAGTGACACAATCACCAAGGCACTAATGTTACAGAGAATAAAGCCTTTGATGCAGGCAAATCAACAAAGCAATGTGGCTGGTGGCGCTTGCAAACACCCACATACAATATCTGCTCTGCTGATCTTCTTTTTTTCCCCGCCTCTCATTTGGGGTTTTCCTTAATCTGCGCGCCCAGTGCGCCCCTAACATCACAGAGGACTCATGATGCCCATGGGCATTTTAAAAAGCCCCCTAATAATAATTAAGAAAAAAAAAATCATGTCGCACTGATGCATCTTGAATACTAATTTAAAAATGCTATAAATGATATTTTTAGTGGGCTAAAAAGTTATTTTGCATCTTTTTGTGTCTTTTCTCACCAACTAAAACCTTACTCCAATTTACAAAGACCCTGCCAGTATTTTGGGGCTGATTTCTTTCTAATATTCGTCATCTATAATCGTGAAGGTGTCTTTTCACCCAAATCAAACTGCAATTTGTCACCCTTATTTCAAAAAGCTGTTGGCCACACTTCATAATTCATGCTCCTTGTTTTTGAACCGCTGTCTTAAAGGTTTGGTTCCAAAATCGGAGGTCGAAAGAGAGACGTATGAAACAGCTGAGTGCTCTAAGCGCTCGGAGACACGTGTTTTTCCGCAACCCGAGGAGAATGAGAGGCCTGGGAGAGAGAGTGGAACCGGGAGAGCTTGGACACTTCTCTTATTATGGAGGTGAGCTATATAAAGCTATGGTTAAGATTTATTGTTTTAAGACTGCCATATCATAAACAAACAAATAAATAAGCAAATAAGTACAAAGCATCTGTGCTTCTTCAGGTCGAATAAAATGAATCTTATACAATCTTATAATCAATACTGTTTTTGACCACATTGTAAAAATTCAAGAAATCTAAAAAACCCACTATTATTCTTTCTTTAAATTCTGACACAATACACTAATCCTTACGTTCATATGAGTGCAGAATATCCTGGTGAATACTATGGCTCAGGAGGGAATTATGAGTACTTTCAAGGCCCACCATTATCGCAAGCACAGACTCCAGCAGACCTGGGCTTTGTGCCCTCCACAGTCCCTGCTGGTACCCCACTAGGAGCCATGGACCACCATCATCCTGGGCACCACTGTCCCGGAGAGGTTCAGTGTTTCTCTGATACATTATCTCATCATCCCGTGGACTCACCCAGTCCGGAGCCCAATGGACCAAGTTCAATTCACAGCATCTCCAGTGAAATGTGTGGCCCCAGTACGCCCTTCACCACTGTTTCTCTCAGTGACAACGGATACACCAACCAGCTGTCACAGCCCTCTTCAGAAATGAGTGAAGGCACTGTTTGGTAATCAGGCTAAGACCGAAATACTACACATGCAGTTTGAAGGCAAACCCTCAACTTTATTTCATATATCAGCTATTTATTTATGATTATTTATGAATATTTATTTATTTATTGTATTTCATTATGCTTTTTTTATTTTTATGTTAGTTATTTATTGACGGGCCATGTATTAGATAGTTTGGAATAATCTGTGTGAACTGGCTCATTAATAGTCTCGCAGTGCTGGGCCTCAGTGATTAAGCAATAAACAAATACATTAATACTGCTGAATTGTATTTTAGTGTTTGCAAAACCCTTTCTGTCATGTACAGTACTGTGCAAAGGTTTTAAGCACATTTGATGCTTATATTCTTTATCCATTGCACAATAATATCAAGTGGCTATAAGCCCATTCTGTATTCTGTTTTTTGGCCCATGTTAGCTGGAATAGACAGTTAAGAAGATGGATGTATGGATGGACAAGGCAGCGGATATGCCCAAACATTCATACAGAGTCATAAAGAACTAACTTCAGTGACGAGAACTACAAGGAGTTCTGCAAGATGCTATGGCCCACACTGTATTTATATCAGTCTAAGATAACGAGAAGCGATGGAAACAACTGAGACCAGCCTAAATGCTAAGAAGAATTGTGACAACACATTCAAAATGTCTGGGAGAAAGAAAAAAAGAACTATGTACCAAGTACCCTGATAAGCAATGGTAAGTGTACCCATAAGAATTTGTGCTTTTTAAAGAGAAATGGTGGTCATACTCAATATTAATTTGAAACCTTTTTTTTTTTTCTGCTTAGTGCACTTTATATGAAGTTAATTCATAAAATGTCAGATTTTAATGTCATTTCTAAAAACATTCACATTTTTATGTTTCAAATTTGCACAGCACTGTATATGATGAAATTGACCTTAAAATTCAAATATAAGTGTGTGATAGTATTTGTTTTACCACCTTTCAGTGTTTCGCCCAACTTACAAATTCCGAGGATGAGTTTGTGTATAATGCTCGTGTTCGTGTATTCCACATGAACCACCCACTGATTACAGAACATGAACGTGATACATCTGACCAAAAACATTTCTCAGGACTGTGGAAACACTGCATTGTTTTTTTTTGTTTCGCTACAGATTTCTTGTTAATAATTTGCTGTTTAGCACGTGTTTGCCTTCAAAGTATTGCCATTTTAATCTGAACATTTACATGAGTAGAAAATGACTGTGACATGATTATGAGTCCAACCTGACACTATGTAGAATAATGGGCAATAATGGACAGAAGAGTCAACTGTTTATGTGACACTCCAGTGTTCAGAGGGTTGATTTTCAGCTGTTTTAAACGTCTTCATTCTGGCATTACATGAAATGCCAGAATGAAATAAATGAAATTAAATGGCAACCCATTTAATGCAAACAAACCAAACTTTTGTAGCCATTGTAATTATTTCGTCACCATGCTATTCTGCATTATGGCCTCATAAAATACTGAAAACACAAATAAACTGTTGCCAAATGAAAGGCCATCACAAATCCTGCCATTTGAGCTGTAAGAACAACACCTCTAAAAGACTTAAACTGCTTTTGTCTTTAAAATGTCGAATTATTTATAATGATTGTATTCCACTTTTGCCACAAACGACTTTTTTTCCATGAGATACTTGACCTTTCTTATCTGGTTTGTGAAACAGGTATCACAACACTGTATAATAAAAGTCCTATTGATGATTGTTATTTGTTTATGACTTTGGGGGGAAATGATAGGAATTCCTTTTTCAGACTTTCCTGATTTTGTGAATGTTTATTGAACAGGAATTTGTTAACATGTATGTAATCTTTTGAGATGATTTTTAAATAGACCAAAAAGATTACCAGAGGGAATCCTTTTAGTGTACAAATGTGCATTTAAAATATTTTTGTCCTTTAATAAACGCGCTCTTAAGGAGTCTGATGAAGAAGCCAAAGTGTCAGCAATTGCTTAAAAACTGCTGCAAGGTTAGAAATAAGTTCTAAATAACACCAGCAATAACATATAACTGCTAAAAAGTTCAGCTCAGAAGTACTTGTACATTTTATAACAGGCACTATAAATTTGCTTAGCTTGATCTGTTACACTGATTGTGATGAGCTACTCATTGTCATAATTTACGGTTTTTACCATGACGCTGAGTGCTCACTGTTCTGCTAAATGGGGAAAATTATGACTCTAAGTGAAATTCTAGGAGGAAATCCTATACGTCTCTTTGAAAATTTGCTATAGATTCACCAAAATGAGAGCTGCTGTGCTAATGTGTTGATAGCAGCATTGGCTAATTGGCATTGTGAATATATGTATATCTTCTTTTTTCTGGTTATGGTCAGTGAGCTCAAGTGACATTTCAGAGACACGCTGTTTAAGTGGAAAGTTATCAACTCACATTACATACTGTATATATATGTTGATTTTTCCTTGTGTTATGCAAAGGAGCTTCATAATATCTTTGGCACTTGTTACTTTGCTAGGTATTTTCTTGATAATTCAAGAGCTGCAAGCACATATCTGGATGTGCCAGCAATAAACAATGAGCCTTTCTCTAATGCCAGGTAAGTGACACGTTGCGACATTAACAGGCTAATGACAGAGTGACTATTTTCAAGCCAGGGAACGGTGAGAGCATCATAAAAGGGGACAGAATGCTGCATATTGGATCAGTAAGCAGTGAAGCGGGAGACTGAAGGAGCAGATCAGTGGAGCTGATTGGGGGAGGGGTAGAGGAGACGAGCAATGTCACAAAGCATAAACTGCAGGAAAACATGGGTATGGATCATCCACCTCCTGCGTATCTAGAGGCATGTTTATAAGCTGAAGATTAGATTTGACAGTTGCTAACAAATTTCAGCCTGATCACAAAATATTGTAAAAAGACATATGAGATAATGTGGAGCTGAAGCTGGAAAAGAGAGTCGCGCAGTTGTTAACATGGTTTGCATTAGACTGACGTGTTTAAATCACATGAAAAAAATCCCATTTTTCAGTCTCCCTTTTGCTTTACAACTTCGCAAAATGTTACTGCAAAAGAGTGACTTATATTCAGCGTCATTTCCCAGAAGAAATTCATAGCAGGCGACTTGTGCTTTGAAACACTATTAAAACAATGTGATGACAACAGTGGACTTTGACATAACTGGGTATGTTTATTGCTAAACCAGATACATGGATATACCAGGTAAGAAAACACAGAGGACAAAACCTATGGATGAGTTTATCTTGAGCTGCTAAGAGAGTTAGATAACATCCTAATGTTCAATATTAATCAAGATTTTTTTGTGTGTTTTTCATGTGATATCCTCTAATAACACTCAAATTTTGAATTATTCAGTGAAAATCCCTGAAAAGCTTAAACTTGTTCCAGTCATAACATTTTCCTTAGGTGAAGTTTAGAACATTGATAAAGAGGCAGATGGTAGCACAAACCTGAACTCTTGACCTCTCCAGTAATATTATCTGGTGGCAATGTTATGCTACTGGGGGTTTATTTTTGCTGGTGCTGTTTGAGTTTGTAAAGGGAATTCTCCCTCAGAATCAGTGATTGGATTGACAATGCTCCAAAGAGCAGTAGGAGTTGAAACATATGCTATCTCCAACTGAACACCCGTAGAAGATTGTGGACCAATGTACTGTTCACCAAACACTAAAAACACCAAATGAGAGAAGAATAGTGTTGTAGCAAGGATTCTGAGAGTTGTGGAAGTGCACTGAAGCTTGTCTAGCCCAGCACCTTACCTTTAATTTGTTGCCTGTCTATAGCAATGTACATCTACTTGATATAGAAATGTAATCCTCAGCAGAGAATGCTGCAGTCTGAGGGCTCTGAGATGCAATCCAGAGTTTCTTTATGTTATTTAAATGTGCTCTCGTGTCATTTCAGTTTAGTATGAGAGATAGTACTGCTGTTCTTGCTGGCCTGCTCTGCTCTCCCTTGCACTGCGTGTGCAAGAAATTCTAATCATGATGGTGAACTTAACATCAGCTGGACATTCAGTGTAATTTACATTGGTAGAAAGCTTAATGTGTCACTTAAAGGATGTCTGAAAATGCCCCTAATACACAATACATCAGAAATATTATATTTTTGTTTTATTAATATTGACCTTTGAATTCTGCTAATTAACTGAAATTTACAATGTTTACACATTCGCTTTTGCTGTAGCAGATAATGTTATGCTGGAAACGTAATCCCTATAATCTCAACAAAATACCTTGATGAAGACAAAGATTTGCAAGTCAGACGTGAAACCAGCAAATCAATTTAAATCTCACTGACAATGAGAGATTGGGGGGGGGAAATAAGGCTTAATTGACCTCTAAGCATTGATTTGTGCACTTACCTACTAATTTAACTGCTTTCACAAGTATCCTGAAAAAACAGCAAATCAAGCAAGTGCTCATGGTACCTGGTGTCCAGGAAATCTGAGTTGTATTTTATATTTCGGGTATGTTTTATGCACAAAAGAGCTGATGGCTAATTAGCTGACTAGATGGACTGTTTGACTTCTATTATGCCCTGACACTTGAGCTGGGTATCAGCAGCTTGGTTAGATGCCTGCAGCTATAGTATCTTTATTGTTCTTCACAAGACTAGACAGTGTTCTTAGACAGAATCAGCATAATTTGTTGGACCAATTACCCAAAGTTTTTTTAGTCTCGTCTCAAGTTTAAATGTCATTTGAAGCAGGAGCATAATCGAATGAACCATGAACACTTAGCGTGAACAAATATAACCATCTTACATCCTGTGTATCAAAAGTTAAACACCTGAAAACTGAGAAAAGACAAAAAGAAAAGAAAAAAAAATAAGATAAATGCTATCATGTAGCAATAATCTACTGCAATTTGAGATGAATCCTTCTCATCCTTAAATATACATTTGATTTGAACTTAGCTCTAGTATTTTTCTCGTTGCTATTTCCTTTTAACCCCTTTCTCAATCTAGCCCAATTCACAAATTTGACTCTTTCTTCACTTTATGCTTGAGGCTTGGTACTCCAATTTCTGCATGAAAATCATTCACACATAGAATTTTATAATCAATGCCCACAGTAATAGGATTCCTCTGGCCATGGGCAATTAATACAGTTTTCTCCTTTTTTCCCTCCTTGCGCTGATCTCAAAGCTACGAGACATTGGCTTCTCCTCATTTACATATTTATTGCATTGGACTCAAATCTGGCGAGTGATTGATGTGGAGCCTGCCTTCTGAATTTTTAGTGGTCTATTATTATGAAAGACATGGAGGGGGGCTGCAGCACGTCAGTGTAATTTTGATTAAAGTTGAAGAGGACAGAATCACGAGTGTTCCCCACCTACTCTCTTTTCCTACAGTGCTTAATCCGTGAGGCCAAGAGCTGATTTCAGCCTGTTATTGAGCCTGAGGAGTCAACCATTCACAAAAAAAAAAAGAGGCAGATTCACTTGTTAAGATTTTAATCAGTGTGTCACTTGCTCCTAAAGTTAATGACAATATGATTATTTTCAGTTATTAATGGGTCTTTGGAAAACCTTCTCCTGCCCCTCTTCTATTTATTTTGTATCATGTACGTGGTTGTGTTGTTCAGAATAATGTTACGAGCAGTATCCATCCATTCATGAATGGAATAATGAAAAATGTTTTTAAAGCATGATTTTCTCTGCATAGCAAAGGCTTTTGCACACCGAATTCCTTCAGATTGCTTCGCTGTACAAGGAAGACTGAGACAAAGACATGACACTGATGGCTGATCAGATGGTAAGCTTGTATGCTCAAGTGTGAAAAACTCTGTTCTGCACAGGGTGTATGTGCATACGTGCATGTAATGGGGTGCAGAATGGAGGTGACTGTAGAGGAGTTCTCCAGTGGTAGTCCATACTTAATCTGTTCTGTACTCCAATGGATCAGTTTCACAAAAATACACCTAATTATAATCTAATGTTTGGGCAAGTTTGGTACATCTTCTTTAGTGTAAGCTTTAGCAGTTATAATAAAGTAGCTAATATTCACTCCAGTTTCTTAACTAAATGTAAACTCAAACCATACAAAAGTTTCAGTTGAGGCAAATTTGCCTAAAATCCAAAGCAACCCTCCTTCTCTCAGCTGTACTTACTCCAGCGCCCATCTGGAGGTCGGACAGATTCTTGAGAACTTAGATGGCTTTTATCAGTCTGATTTAGATGTCGTAAACTAATGCTGCTACATGACATTACTACAAGTTAGCTTGTCAAGCACAGTGATTTCACTGGTTGGCTGCCTTTGTCCTTCAGAGCCAGAGGACGTGCATTATGAGATGCGGTAAACCAACAGTTCCATGTGGAGTTGCCTTTCTATGCTCCACTGATATGTCCTTAATGCATGCAATTTAATGTGACACATCTCTCAGACGGACTCATTGCTGGACTGGACTGATCTTTGCATTCAGTTAAACTGTGCATATCATAACCCATAACGAGTAGCACACAATGCACTTCAGTGTAGGCTGTCTTTACTTGAACATAGTAATTAACTCATCTGCAGTTCTATCTTGACATGCTTTCAAATTCTGTGATGGTGCATTTTGTACCAGACTTCATAACAGCAACTTAGCAACAATAAGGACACACTACAACATTCCTATACTAATAAGACGAGGTGACTAAGTCACAAGGGACCTACAGTACATACAGTTCTATAAGTATTTCATTAAATGTAATTAAATTACATTAAATGTAAACCTGTAATTAAATAATTTATACTTTTTAAAATGTATTTACTTATATTAAACTATCTGTATGGTGTACCTCTGTAGTGAGGATTAGCTATAGTTATGCATACTTGTTTCAGTTCATATTTTCTACTTTATTCATTTGTTCTTTATTTTATTTTGTTCATTATTGTTCAGTTTTCCTGTCCACAGTGTGAATCTAAGGAAAGACAGACCATAACATTTGAAATAAAAAAAAAAAAAAAAATAAATAAAGTATGTCTCACCCTCTTAAGCTAACATTCTGTTTTTTGAGTTTATTTTTGTTTGTTTTGGTTTTTTAGACAAAAAAAAATTGCAGTGCAACCAATTAAATGATCAGTTATCAAACACTAAACATTCACTACTATTTGACAGCTTGTTGGCAAAACGCATAGCAAAGTAAAAAATAAAAAGAGCTTCTTTTCATATTACAGTGTATTATATGGAAGTATTGTGAGTCTTGTGCTAAATGGTGTGAAAGGAGAAACCTTTTTACTTTTGTATTTATTTAAAGCTTTTTGAAAACAAAGTTACAAAGAATAATAAAAGCAACAAATATGAAAAGTTAAAATTAAAAATAATAATAACAAAACAGAAATGAAAAACAATTTAAAGTGGAAAAAAAGAAGGAAAAACTGCCTTAAAAATGAAAGACAAAAATGTGATAAAGGCATTAGCAGTTGCACAAAGCCAAATGATAAAAATGTGTTGCCCACCTGAGATCCTCAGGCAGGGAATTTAGTAATTGTGGCATCCTGGTTGCAAAGACTCGATCACCTTTAGTGACTAATTCTGCTAAGTCTTTAAAAGTCTGCAGCAGATGGCAGTCTGTGGAATGACTATGCAGATGTTCTACTTTCCAAAAATTCAAATACACCGTGCATCTAAATGAAAAGCTGGGCACCCACCAATGCCTGAATAATTCATCCTCCGGAGACTCTGAATATCTGTACAAGTTCAGCTGCAACCAAACCAAAAGCTGGTTAGATTTCAGTCTATAGCCCAAAGCGACAGACCAACAGGCTGAGTTAGCACGGAGCCCTGTAGTGACATTTGCTGAGAGACACAGTAGCAGTAGATAGCGTCTTTTTTCTGTTCCGGCCTTACCAACACTTCCAATATACCATGAGGATCTATCACTGCTTCCATATTTTCTATACCAGTTGATGACCTACAGTGATAATTGTGATGTATGGCCAAAGGTGTTGCACCTCGGCTGCTGACCTTTCCACAATCTCATACTGGGGAACCTTTACCTCCTTTGCCCCTCCCCATTTTCCACAGATCATATTCCAGGGGCTCCAACCTTCCTTTCCCCTCCTCCTCAGCCATGTACATATTGTAGTTGGCTCGATGTACGAAGCCTGCAACACTCCAGTGGTTCCATGAATGTTAATGCTGGGATAAAGGAGCAGAGGAGAGGGGAGGGAGGCACGGTACAAGGGACAACTTTACCTGGCCTGCAATGCACAGCCATATGAAGCTTCTTCCATGTTACGGTTCATACTGATTAAGCCATGTTTTCCTTGTTATAGTATATGTGCGAAATATTAATTGTGTAAGCAGCATTTTCAGGACAAGTCACTATCACACTCACCAACAATGCGCCCTAATAATGTCACTTTTGTATACGAAATGTAAGGATGACTTTTTGCTATTTGATCTGTGTGTAATTTTTGTGCAATCAAGATTTTAAAAAGTTGCTGGTGATGTGTGCCAAAGTTCACTTCAGTCTTTACCAGGCTTGGGTACAGTGTAAATGCCAGCGTTATGATGTGATGATCACAGAGTGTTGTAAGCTTTTACTCCTGCAGAGGGCTGAAGTGCTGCTTTCCTGCCCCCAAAAGAGGTTCACAACCTCTGTATACCTTGCATTTAAGATGCTCTAAATCATTTATTTAAATATTGATCTATGCGTGGATTTGGATTTCAGGAACTGAGTTTGCGTTGAGAGACTATCCAAGATTATACAGTCACAAAGCCTGGGATGCATGGGGAAATACCACTATTGTTCTAATCTCACCATCATGAAACTAAATTCAAACAAAGCCACCAGAGTGACAACAATGTTTTACTTTCTGTTATAGGTTCAGCTTCACTGGAAGTTTCAAGACTGCATTTATATTCTCATATGCATTATTCACAATATATAGCACTGTGCAAACATTTGGAACCACCTCTCATTTCTTTATAGTTTATTTGAAACAAGGGAAATTGGTGTGATACGTGATATTTTATTTATATAGCACTAAATCACAACAACACTCACCTCAAGGTGCTTTATATCGCAAGGTAGGTGCTACAAAAAGTTGCAAAAAGTATATTATGAGTGTTTTCACTGGCAGTGATGTAAAAGCATCCAGGTATGCTTACTGCATTAGCAGTGTGCTTGGGATCACTGACATGCATAAAAATGAAGCAGCTGCCAATGAAATAATGTATTGCATCATGATGGGTCAAAATGTGACGGTACTTTAATGATTTCAAAATTCCATCAGTTTTGACAAGATCCTCAACACCACTGACTGAAACGCTGCCCCAAATCATGACATCATCAGCAACAATTGTGACAGAGCCTCCACTGTGATTTTTTAAATGGCTGTAGACACTCACTGTTGGACCTCTCTCCTGACCACCTTTACACTTAGTGACAACATTTTGAACTAAAAAAAATCTTTAATCACTCAATAAGATTTGTTGCCCTGATTTTCAGTTCAGTTGTGTAATTTGGCATACCTCAGCCTTTCTTCCTTCCCCAATAATGGCTTCTTGATGGCTGCCCTTCAACTGAGACTATTTCCGATGAAGCTTCACTGAACAGTAGACGGATCAGCTGAGGGGCCAGATGCATCTCTCAGGTCTTGTGTCAGGACCTTTCTGGATCTTTTATCATCATATCATAACTTGGAGATCCTTGTTTTTAGGCCTGTTACTTCTTTTCTCCTCCACTTGTCCAGCTTCTTTAAACACACTGCACACGCATACACCTGAGGTAAGAGAAACAGGTTTGAAACCAAACAACATTTATTTCAATACCATAGAAGAAAAATGAATTTTAAAAAATTATTCATACTAATACTCATAAAACTGATAGCACTGCAGTGGGCTGGGCTGTTATAAATTTGCAGTATGTCTGAAATGTAAAAAGAGAGGCAAGAACGCGGAGATGAGATGAGCTCTTCAAAATCCTCTGCCTGGAAAAAAGGGGAGAACAGCTGGGACCTGGCACTCCCTCTGTGTCTGTCTACTCTTTGTCATGGCCAAAAGACTCTTGTTTTCAGGCAGTAATCAGACAGCCCTGGGGCTCTGTAAAGACCCTGTTCTCTTTTCATCTCAACTGTTGCATACACCCTGCTAATTGGAATCCTGCAACTGGGTCACAGGCATTGTCTCTCAAGTGCTGTCAAGTCATTGTGACGCGTGAATGTGGAATTATGGTTGTCTCTGATGCATGATTGAGTCTTCTCATCGTAATGCTTCTTTTTTGGTCTTATCACAGATGTGAATTTTTCCCCTTTTCTTTCATCAATATTTCTTTCTGCTCCCTCCCGTTTTTGTCACATTTTTTGCATGACACCGGAAGTCACTGGGGCTTGTCATTTGGGAAAAGATGAATATTTAATTCAACTGCAGCAACATTTAAAGTATTCATCTTTCTTTATTTCGTTATTTCCAACAAAGCTTATAACTATATATCAGCAGATATGGTTTGCATCCTTAACTAGAGAAAGATCATTTCAAGTTTCTGTCAGTTTCACCTACTGATCCTCTTCCCTCCAGTGGCTGACGAGGAACCTGATTTTGCAGTTTGTCAGTGATTAAAAGCAGAATTAACCGGCCTAGCATGCCACCACAAATGAGCAAGAACCCTCTGGGAGACCAGCAAGACCAAGCAAGGCACATTTCCAATTATACTACCAAATGAATCATTTCTTTTATTGGGCCGTCTATAATTGTGGTGGGTATTGGGTGCATGCAACTCAATTTGTCTTACATATTTGTTGGTAACATGGTAATAGAGTTGACAGAGCCAAGGGGATGATATGAAAGAAAGAGACAGGAAAAAAAAAGGGAGGATGAGCTAGATCCCTCAATATTTGTTTGATCTGCTTCATCCTCCTTAATACTGTTGAAGTTTAAAAGCCAGAGAGAAAAATGGCACTTTAATCATCTGTGGATTGAGGAAAGGGAAGACTATCATTTTCAAATAATCAGAAAATGTCTCTCCAGGGTCACAGACTTTGTTCTGACTACTGGAATTAACGAGGCTTCCAGCGATGTGATTATCAGTCCCCAGGATCATCAATATATAAAAATAATTGACAAATTAAATTAGTGTAAATTCTTGAAAACTAGACTTTTATTAAAAAAAAATAAAAAATAAAAAAAGAGAAACTTTCAACTAAGTTGGGTAAGCTTTATTTAAAGTTGAAGTTACATTAAGAGCACATCATCATCAGTGTAAATTATTTTCCATCTTCAAATAGGAAACATCCAGTTACTTAGAAAGCAGCTGGGAAGCTTGTCAGTACAGGCGTGAACACACACACACACACACACACACACACACACACAAAAAAGGCACAGCAATAACTATGAAGCCATTTCACATTGCCAACATTGGTATTCAGCAGTGCATTATAATGACACAATGCGCTAAAAGTCTAAATTTAACAATGTAGTGCTGTTTAGCTGTTGTTATTATTATGTACTCATTTCCTTACAACAGGTTGCCTTTCTATCATAACAGAAATGCAGTGGAATATGTGATCAAAAGACTGTTTTCAAATGTTAAACGTTAAAAATAAACAACGTTTCAAACACCTGACATAAAAACTTCAGCAACAGTCGATTACGGTTAAAATCTAACATGCAGTGTATATGTGAACAGTAACCTTTATTATTTCACAGACATTTAAAAAAAAATTGGCCATTTGATTGCTGTTAATTCAAATACATCGCTTTAGAAAAAACAAAACAAAAAACAAATAAAACATAAGTAAAGCTTGTTCTCAATTTAAGACTCAACAGCTCTCAAAAAAAAAAAAAAGAGGAAAAAAAAATCTCTGAGCAAGCTTACGTCTTAAACTCCGTTTAGTGCCATTATCATTTCTTATTCAAGCTATTGTCAACTCTCTGTGCATTACTGTTTGTTTCACTTTGTGCGTGTATGTTTGTATGTATGCTAGATGCGACAGTTCAGACGCAGGCTTGATTCTGGCTGCAATGTAAGGGAACAGTAAGCACTAAAGTGCCTCTAAAGCAGCATTTACTGTGTGAAGGGGACAGCTGTGGTTTTGTTGTGAGGCGAGCTGCCCATTGCTCACTGCAGGGTAACTGTGCAATAGTTGGGGTTTAAAAAGGGACCTTTCTGCTGCTCCCTGCTGAGCTCCCCTGTTCAATTCTGTCTTTGTTCAGTAACTAAGTGCTCCATGCTTAAGACTGTTAAAAAAAAAACCCTTTCTTGCCAACTCCTCTAGCAATGTGTCACCATTGTTGAGCCGGTCGTCAAAACGCTTACAAATCTTAGCAAGCGTATGTCACAAACCAAGGTGCGTTTTTAAGAACAACGTGTTTACTTGGGAACACTCCAGCTGAAAAATCACGGATCATCGTAGAAGCATAGACATCCTCTCGAGCCTTCTGTGTAAACTCCAAAAATATTATTAAATTAAATTCACTAGATATTTCTATATTGTCATTCTTTTAATTGCACTTCAGTACAAAATACATGAATTCATCTTAAACACTAGCACACGTGTACTGCCATTTACAAAATGTTATAAACGATGTCAGTCAACTCTTGCTTACTGAGAATCATTGCCAACGGTTCATTAGCAACATGGCTGCTGCCACCGGTCATCACGCTGGCTCCTCTAGCCTCAGTCTCCAGATCAGGCCCCAGATGAGATGAGATCAGGTTGAACCGGACTCCGTTTAGGTCTGACTATGGCCTAAGCTGGGCTTTAAGCCAAGCAGGGAGAGGACAGGCCCCCACTAGGAGGACGCTGATGTCTCCATAGTGGACAGGATACGCACCACTTCTGCTCTCTGAGTAGGTGAGATGTGCTGGGTCATGTGCACAATAGAATCCATGGCAACCTCTGGATTGGCTTGAACAAGG